>JARFIZ010000153.1:0-27402 GCA_036325965.1 Sinopyrophorus schimmeli
TTATGTTCCTCCCGGTCTCTCCTATGTACACTTTTCCACACGAGCACGGAATTTTATAAATCCCGGATGTATCAAGAGTAGGTTTTTGTCCTTAGGGTTCGGAAGAATCTGAGAGATTTTCTTCTGAGGTCTGAAAATAACCTTGATGTTGTGTTTCCTAAGGACTCTACTGATACGGTCGGAGGTACCCTGAAGATACGGAAGAAACACCGTCTTTGTCGTTTCGTTTACTGGCAACTCAGCGTTGCTTTGGTCCGAGCCTAGTTTGGTTTTAAAACGTTTTATGGATCGGTAGATGTCCTTTTTCCTATAGCCATTCTTCGACAAGGCATCAGTGATATGTTCTAATTCCTTATCTACGGCTGTAGGTTCCGAAATTGTTAAAGCTCTATATACCAAAGAATTGATTACCGAGTTCTTCTGCGATGGGTGATGGTGCGACGTAGCATGTAAATATCGATCTGTATGTGTGGGTTTACGATAGACTTGATGGCCTAGAGAACCGTTCGATTTCCGTTCTACCAACACATCAAGAAAAGGTATTTTCCGATTTTGTTCCGTTTCCATAGTAAATTGTATGTTGGGATGTTGAGAGTTCAAAAAAGTCAAAAACCCGGGAAGCGTGTCCCTGCCGTGACTCCAGATCACAAATGTATCATCAACATATCTAAACCAGGTTTTCGGTTTAAGCGGAGCGTTTTTTAAAATTTTGTTTTCAAAGTCTTCCATAAAAATGTTAGCTATGATAGGTGAGATTGGTGAGCCCATTGCAGCACCCGCGATTTGTTCAAAAAATTCTTCTTGAAACTGGAAAAAAGTCGACGAAAGACAATGCTTGATGAGCGGTAGTAGATTTTGCGAAATTTCGTTTGATTTTGTTATGATCTGTAATGTATCAGGTATTGGTACGTTTGTAAATAACAACACGATATCAAAGCTGACCAGAATATCTGAAGGATTCGTTTTAATTTTGGAAATTCTTTTAATAAAGTCCGTAGAATTTTTGATACTAAAATTGTTTGAGCCCGTAATGTTTTGAAGAGGTTTTGTAAGAAATTTTGATAATTGATACGTGGGACCTCCGATGTTACTGACTATTGGACGTAATGGTATGGAATCCTTGTGAATTTTCGGTAGTCCATACAATTTAGGAGCCGACGATTCTTTAGGTGTGAGAGTTTTGATCGTTTCCGTTGGAAGACGAGATTTTTTGAGAAAATCAATTGTTTTGCGCTGAATTGAAGAAGTCGGATTACGTTTGAGTTTTCTATATGTGTTGAAATCATCTAATAATGAATAGATCTTTCTGCAGTAATCAGTTCTGTCCATAACCACTGTACAATTCCCCTTATCTGCAGGTAGAATAAGGATCTTATCATTCTTTTTTAGTTCTTGTAATGCTCGACGTTCTTCATTCGTTAGGTTTTGTTTCGGAATTTTTGATTTTTTCAAAATAACGGCCGATCGTGTTCTAATTTCGTTGCCAATTTCAACAGGTAATTGATAGATGGCTGTTTCAATTTCACTAATGATTTCCTCCGTAGGAATTCTATTAGAAGTTACCGCAAAATTAGGACCTTTTGACAAAACCGAAATTTGATCACGCGTTAATTTATGTTCGCTGAGGTTTTTCACCGTTTCACCCATCACAGATACTGCCGCTGGGGGTTGAATTTTGTGAAACTTCTGTTTCTGCTTTCCTGACCTAAGCTCGGCAGATTGCAAGGCTTGTTCGTAAGTAACACGATCAAGAACCTGCCATAACTCGTTGGACAGGGTAGCAGCCAGAAATAGATGTAGTCTAAAAAGTTCTTGCGATAATTTCGAAATTTGGTGTTTTAGGAAAGAAATTCTTTCCCTGATAAGTTTCAACGACGCTAGTCGAAGAATGTCACTGCCCTTTTTTGATGGATAAGGGCTTCGTAATAGAAAGGCTTTTGGTATCACACGTTGGTCGCGACACCGTTTTAAAAATGCCAATGAACACAATTGAATACATAAGGATTTCCTGAATTTGGTAAAAGAATTTACCGAACCAATGATAGCCTCTCCGTACAGGCTTCTAATTTTGAACTTAAGGCTTTCGCGGTTATTAATAATAAAATTAAAACACTTACCAGAATCGATGATGGATCCTCTGGAGCTGGCACTAGCACTGTCACTAACACTAACCCGATTACCGACACCAACACTAGTTAAGGCTTCCGGATGGATGCCGCGTCTTATTGTAGCAAAATGCCGACGTTTTGCAAACGTTTCAGTTTGCATCTTCAGGGCTGGATGCTCTGATACTAAAGCACCCTTTGATCAGGGGGTCCTTATATACCCATGCTCATGTCATGGAACAATGCACACAGAGTTATTCAACCATAACCTCAAAATTATCAAATAAGTACGCATACTGTCAAAATTATTTACAGTGTGTGGACGAAGTGCTTTACTATTCTATTATTGTTGTGATTAATTCAGTATTGTAAAAACAATCTTTTTGAAAACTACTTTGACCAATGTTTTTTTAAGAACAACGATATGTTATTATGTTGTTTATAAAATTATAACTTAAAAGTTAAATTAAAAACATAAAGTAAATTGTAAAGATCAAAATCTTTATTTATTACCATGTGTGGTCGACGACAACAAAGTGTCGAAAGTAAAGCCGGTGTTGACAATAAGAGCATAATCCAAAAGAATATTCTTCACATCCAGCTTCTTGGCATAGGGATCCGTCAAATTGGGGATAACACACTTGAACCGGCGTCTGGTAGGAAGAAATCGCTTCATTGGAGTAGCCACTCTTCTTTCATGCATTGCGGATTTTTTAACAAAAAAACATCCAATCATTGTATAAACGACAATAAACAATTCTCCTATAAAAAAAAATGCAAAAATCTCTTTGCTGTCTAGAGGATTCGAACTTGGGGCAACAAAATGCAAAAGATTGAAGCGCGACCGCGTTCTCTATTCGGCCACGGTATTATGTTATATAAAGTACAATTCGCCGTGTATAATAAAAAAAAACCGGTTTTGACAGATTAACACAAACTTCTGGAGCTTGTCTTGTCGTAACACGAATCATTTCGCAAAATTTGAAAACGCTTTCTAGAATAGGTTTTGATGCCCTATCGAATGATGTGGGTCTAATTGCGTAAAGCCACGGACCACTAAAAAGGGTCCCTTGTAAGTTGTAATGTTTCCGGAGATTCAATGCTGAGGATTTTCATTGCGAATTCGATTCCTTTGCAATGTTGCCACGGACTTACAACCCGCCGATTACTACTAGAATTACGTTTTATGTAGACAGTTTTGTTTAAGTAGAATTGAATAGGTTATACAAAACGAAACAGTGCATTTCTTAATCGGCGCGTTTGCTTCGAGCAGGACTAGGGTATATCTCCCAGCGAAGATGTAAGACGAGTGTTTGTTTTCATCTGAAAAAGTCACGTGGTCCTCAGTCCTCTTAAGTCTTCTAATTTTCCTAATATTAAAACAATTTTCGCCGAAACAAATTCTATCACCTCAATCCCTGAGTAAAGCTAATCTCTACAGCTCCTTTTATGGATCGTTTTAAAACAATTTACACTTTTTAATTATACAGTTATAGTGCTTTTAAATGTTAATTGGGCCTATTTAATTTTCTTCATTAAATGAAGTTGCATTGTTCTATTATACGGCAATATTGGAGGTAGAAATCTTGGATTGGGAAGGCAATGCTAATTTGTTCCTTTTCGTTCTTTCTACTTTTACGTGTTTGCATTCGGTGCAATTTTAGATTCGAGAATCGTCGTTGGAAAGCGAAAAAAATTGATAAATGAAGGCGATTAAAAGTTTGATGGCTTTAAATATGAACAAACAATGCTCGCATGTAAAAAATATCGAATTTTTAGTGCGTAATGAAAATTAATTACTTTATAAATCGAAAAAAAAGTTTGATGTGTAGGTTTACTCTTACAACTATAATTAATTATTTATGTGTCGTTTTAGTAAAATATAAACGGGCATCAATTTTTTGTGACACGTTTAATATATTTAATTGAATTCGTTCCTTTTTGCTCGATTCGCACATAATCCTTTACAAATTTCTGTTTTCTAACAATTGAAAATTCTGTTTTAAAATTTCATTACATATTTAGCTGCGGCGTTTTGTTTACTTAACAAATTTCTGTTTTTTATTCTTTCGAAATTCAAACAATACCGACGTGTTTATTAATGAATTTTATTATTTCGCATATCGCGAACGCGAATTTCAATTTCGCTAACTGTTATAAATATATATCGACCTTATTATTAACGGTTTTTTTTGTTGCTCTCCGACAATTTCAATTCAAATTGAATTTGCGAGCATAAAAGAACTTGCTGCTTTTGATAATGGAATAGCGGTGTTCTGGCTTGACTATTGTGAATATAATCTTAAACAAAAAGTGTATCTGCATAAACGAAACGAACAAAGAACTTCATTGCAGGGATGCAGCAAATTTGCAAATGAATATTTCAAGTACCGTGTACTTGAACCGTTTTAGAATGTGCTTCACATGCTGTTTCTTTTGCAATTGAAAGTAGTTCACATTTAGCGAGATCGTTTGTGATACGTAATTGTAACGACGCCCTTAACATTACTTTTTGATATCGCACAATTATTATATTTTGTAGAGCGCTCGCCATTGTTTGCTTTTTTCAAATCTATTAGCTTAAAGTTTGCGCTGGAAAAGCATTTTATACAATGTTTCTATGTTGTAATTTAGAGCGAGCTTTTTAATGCTTATATGACGTACATAAAAGTTCTGTGCAGCGACATGCATGTAAATTAAAATAAAGGTAATTAAATCTCAGTAAATGTTTATTGTGCCATTCGAGTAATAACTTTACGCGAGCTTTATTTAGCTTTCGAGTAGTAAAATCGAAACAGTTTTTTAATAAGACTACATTGAACTTGTTTAAGGTTAGACGCTTATATTTTTACGGGAATTAAGGAATTATTATGGATACGAAAATCTACATCTGTAGATTGTTTAACAGTTATGGTTTCTCTGAAATTAAATAAATCCGCACTCATATTATGGGGAGTGCAAAAATCCTGAAATTCAATAATCGCTTCCTGATCAAGGAACTGGATCCGAAGGTGCAAAATTATACGTTTGAAGATTCAAAGCTTACATCCGTAAGTTGAAAAAGATAAATTCGGCGACGTTGGCGGACATTACCAGTAAATTCTTTTGATTGAATCGCAATTAAGCATGATGATTGAGTACGGAACGCTGTGAAAGCATATACAATTTTTTTTCGTATTACAAGTAGGAAATGAGACTGCCTTTAATAGCAATGATTGTCGTATGTACTTTGGATAGGTTTCCCTGTTTTGTTTGAGTGTCTGGGCATTTATTTTTTATATCTATATTTATATCTGTTAAACTTTTGAACAGTAACCTTTGCCCTTACGAGCCGATGGTCGCTTCCCGTGTTAAATGAATTTAAAACTGTGACATTGTTTATGCTTAACTTTTTGGATGAGAGTATATAGTCAATTTCATTCTTGGTCTTCCCATTTGGGCTTATCCACGTCCACTTGCGCTGGGCTTTTCTACTGAAAAAGGTGTTCATGGCGTACAATTTTTGATCTGCCAAGAAAGCTGCTAGCATACTTCCTCTTGGGTTTCTTTCGCCCAATCCATATTTTCCGATGTATTCTTCCTCCTCTTTTATATGTCCTATAATCGCATTGAAGTCGCCCTTGACTATATCAAGATTAGACATTCCCTCTTTCCTCGCATTTATAATGTCCTCGTATAGTATTTCAACATCCTCGTCAGTATATGCCGAAGTAGGTGCATAAACTTGTATTATTTTTATGCGGTAGTTCTTTGATGTTTCTATGATCATGTACGCTACTCGTTCAGATATTCCTTTGAAGCTAATAATATTTGGTATTATTGATTTATTAACAAGGAACCCTACTCCTCTTTGACTGTCGCTTTCATGGCCTGTATACATTAGTGCATTTCCTGATGGTAGAGTGATGTAGTTTTCTCCTTTCCTCCTTACTTCTGCAAGTCCCAATACGTCCCAGTTAATTTTACTTGCTTCGTTTTCCAAATCGTATAGTTGTGAGTCATCTAGTAGGGATCTGCAGTTATAGGTGGCTACCAGAAGTGAACATTTCTTCTTATGTATCAGTGTCTTGTCCCCCCCAGAATCCTTGGGACAGACTGAAAGATCAGTGTAGGATTCTGAGCTTTGAGCTCTACCCACCTGGGGTAATTTTGTTTTAAATACTGACATTTCCATAGTTAAAGAGAACGAGGGGTATTTGGCATTAAAACGCCACGCTTGCCATTGCGTGTTGGCGAGTTTGGTAAGGGATGAGGTATGTAGAGGAGATGGGTAGGTGTATAGGATAGGAAATGATATTCCCCCAGAAGTGGAGATAGGGGCAAATCATTGCTCGCATAAGGCAGGGTCGCGTCCCTGTAATAGGTCTGTTCTATGCCGGGATCGCATGTCATAGTGATTTAACGGATATTCACGAAGAACAAAATATCGTTATAATAACCATACGTATCCCTATTTTAGCTATTCAAATCCTCAAATTAACTATACAGTTACCTACACGACGGATACTGCACACGTTCACGAGAGCTTTTCGTTTGAACGCTTGAATCAAATAAATGAATCCTTATTATAAGTATACTATGTAGAGCTGTTTTGATCATACTATGAATTGTCAAATTGACTTATAAATATCGTTAAATTAGACATTCGAATCCTTGTCAGAACAATACGTCAATTGGGTATACGTTAGATAGTTATATTAAGGATATTTTTTCTCCGTGCATGAATTTAAGACAAGAAATTCTTGAAGCAAGACAACTAGTTCTTTTCAAAATAATTTTCTTGGATCAAGAATATTTTCTTGAATGAAGATACTTTTTATCAGTGTAGTCTATTGCATCATATTCACTAATATCATTAAATACACTATGAATGACGTGAGGAGATCATTTACATTTTTACATTTTTTTTTCTTATTGTTCTTCTTCTTCAGATTACTTTGTCACTTAACGTGTGGGTCGGCATGTGTAATCGCTTTTTTCCTGAGGTTCTATCACGCGCTAAGTTAGGTGTGTTACGAAGGAGGAAGAGATCGACGTTGATGGTGACGTGCCAGCGTTGCTTCGGTGTTCTTTTATTTAGAAAATTTTGAATTAAAAACTTATTTTTATGTGAAGCTTTTTACTAGTGGAAGAATTTTTTGAATAGGTTCTTTCATTTGAATATACAATCAAAATGTATTCGTCCATTTGAACCTATGGATCTAATTTTTGAACCTTCGAATGTATATTTTGCACCTTCAGACTCGCTTCCTTAATAAATATGCGATTATTGCAACTCAACTGACAAAATATAAATATTATCTAATCAATAGTTTAATAGAAGAAAAATCGACTTCTAATGTTTACGCAGTAGCTTATGATGAGTGTATTGATCATTCATGAGCTAAAGTAAATAGGCTAAAGAGCCAAAACTTTAAATTTATTGTAATAGGGCAGGATAATACAATTTTCACTATATCATAAGTGAGGTTAAATTAACATGTGATTTGCTGCTTCTCTCGGTTGGGTAAAATGTTATTTGAATTTCATACAAATCATTAGTTATTTATAGAAATAGGAATATATAAAAAAAAAAATTCTCACAGCATAATCAAAATATTCATACATAAAACCTTAAGGTTGAGGGCGAAAATAAAGCTGGTCGATTTTGTAGAACCCACATTTAGTACCGTATAACTTTTTAATTCTTTTTAATAACTTAAAAAAAGACCAAATTAAAACGGTAAAAAAGACTTATTAACTTATTAACCTCAATTTTTATTTAATTTTTGTTTCGCATAAGATTTGCTAATTTTAATGAAAATGTTTTTGAACGAGTAAATACGAAAGATCATATTAAATCTTGAAAACTACCTCACTAATGCGTAGTTCACTTTAGATGAGAATTTTAATCATGTAATAATATTATAACGTAGCCTTAGCAATTTTATAATTTACTAAATCCTAATACATATTAAATTGTTGGTTCTTTTCTAGGAAATAATTAATGGTCATATTAAATCAAAATATCGAAAAATATTGAAAATCAATTTAAGGACTTTAAAATAGAGACGAAATAAGTGAGTCGTGCAACGGATAATAATTGCATTTTATTTTGGCGAACTAAAGTAACGGAAAATGCCTCGTTTTATCAAAGAAAACATCTTGTAACATTGACACATATAAAAGAGCTCTTGCGGTTATTGTACTGCTCAATATATTGAAAATTGCGAACCGGAGAACTAAGGTAGAGATAAAGTCGGATAATACTTTATATGTTGATATGTCGAAAAGGGAAATTCAGGTGATTTGAAAATGTTGGGATGTACGCACCTTATCAAGGATGCGGTTATGAGTGTGGGAGTTAAATCGGGCTTAACCCTTTTGTTAGAAAGGTCCTGCTAATATTTCTGTCCGCATAAATCGCGAGTCCAATTTTGCATTCGCTGTTACGTTTAAAATTTCAGATCGTTTTTGTTCGTCGAGCTTTCATGTCGACCGGTATACAAATACGTAATTATGGGACAGCTGACATCGTGCCACCGCGCTCCAAGACATTGTTTGCTGCCTCGGCTTTGTGATGAATAGTTCAGCTGGTCCCTCGACTCTCGGTTAAGGGGGCGGTCCGAGAGAACTGGGTTGCCTAATATCGACTAAAATTTAGACGTTTCTTACTTCAATTACCATTTCTAAATAACAATATATAATATGTTAATGTTCACTGGAATTGGACACAATAAAACACAAATTGTTAACTTGCAACGTTTCGTTTCTTTATTGAAACTTTATCAAGCAACTGAAAATTAACAAACTATAACAACAATAACTACAAGTATTTTATAAAATAATATAAATTATAAAATACCTTAACAACACAAAAAGGAAGTTAACCATTAAACCTCAATAATTCTACATGTGTCAAAATGAAAGATTTTTAAATATGAAAGATTGCAACTATGATTCTAAATAATTATATACGTCAAAATGAAAGTTTTTTAAAAATATGAAAGATTGTAACTATGATTCTAAATAATTACATGAAAGGCTGTAACTATGATTCTAAAAGAAAATTATTTGTAGTTGTATAATTTTGATTTAAATTTTTATGATTAATTTTAGTTTTATGTTTTAATTTTATTTAAGATGTCATTATATATTAAACTAAGGCCTTGAGTATCCGAACGCAAATTTACAGTTTTATTAATTTTGATATAAACCATTTCACTTAAATTTCTTTTATGTATATTTTGTTCACGATGTAAAATGGAAACGTTTTCAAATTGGAATTGATGTCCAACATCAAAATGGTGCATAGCTAATGCTGTTTTGTTTGGTTTAACATAATTTATATTTTACAATCATTTTTATGTTGTTTTAATCTTTCTTCAAGTCTTTGATTTGTTTGACCAATGTAACTACTTCCACAGCTACATGGTATTTTATAAATCAAACCAGATTGTTGAAGAAGAGGAATTGGATCTTTTAATTTGCTATAAACTGTATTAATTGTTTTTATATTATAAAATGCTAGTTTTCCAACTCTTGGTCTAATAAAACGATCTATACTACTGGACAATTCTTTGATGTAAGGAAATTTAAAGTATGTTGTTATTTGTTGGACATCTTTTTTGTTATTTACCAATTTATAATTATTTATAAATCGATTAATGAGTTTTATAGGGTAATTATTATTAATAAGAAGATTTTTCATGCGTAGTATATCATCTTCATAAAAATCTTCATGGCTTAACCGTAAAGCTCTATCCATAAGACCTTTAATTACACCTATCTTTTGACTCATTGGGTGATTAGAATAGTAGTTTAATAATCGCCCTGAACTGGTAGGCTTTTGATACCAATTCGTTTTTAATTTTCCATCTGAACCTCTATTTATTTTTACATCTAAAAAACAAAGAGAACAATTATCTTCAATTTCCATGGTAAATTGAATTCTTGGATGGAAGTTGTTGAAACTTGATAGTGTGAGATCAACTTTATCTTTAGGAATAGCCATAAAACTATCATCTACATAAAGTTTTAAAATTGGAATTTTGAAAGGTAAAGTTGTTAAAACTTTCTTAACAATATAATTCATCACTAAATCAGCTATCACTGGGCTGGCTGGGTTACCCATACTACTTCCATCACATTGAAGATAAAATTTACCATCAAATAACAGATAACTGGAATTAAAATAAAATTTGATAAGTTCAATAAGCATATTTTTTGATATTGTTAGAACTTCAGACAAAATATCCCAATCTTTGTCAATTATATCCAGTACAAGTGTCTGTGGAATATTAGTGAATAGGGATACCACGTCTAACGATACCAAAACGTAATTTGTTGGTAAAACTATATTTTTAATTTCATCTACGAATTCAAATGAATTTTTTAATCTAAATTCATACGTCGCTATTAAAGGTGTTAATAAACGATGTAATAATTTCGATATCTTGTAACTAGGAGAACCAATACAGCAAACAACAGGTCTAAGTTTGCAACCCTCTTTGTGCGTTTTCCGTAAACCGTACAAACGAGGTGCTACAGCATTATGCGTTTTTAAGTTCTTCATAGTACAATTGTTAATAACCAAATTCTTATTTAGCTTTACCAACAAATCATTAGCCATTTTTTCAAACTTAATGGTCGGGTCTTTATTAATAATTTTGTATATCACTTCATCCTGTAACATTTCTTGTAATGTTTTCCTATATTCATCCTTATACATAATTACTGTTCCATTCCCCTTATCAGATTTGGTAACAATTACATTCTGATTCAAAGACAAGAATTTTTTTGTTTCAATAATGTCTCTGCTAAACTGATCCATTTGTTTCGGTTCTGGTTTGTTATAAAAATTATTGATTAAATTTGATACCTTTGAACGTAATAATGTACGTTCATTATCAATAAGTTTCGGATCCGTTTCTTTTGAAGGTAAATTATTGATGCAATGTTCAATGTCTTTAATTAGGATGACAGGATGTATGTCACTTCTCTTAGGAGGTAAACCAAATTTTGGATCCACACATAAAATTCTTTTTACGTTTTCGGGAAGTTGTAATTCCGTATAATTTGAAATACTACTCTCTTCATGAGTATTTACTTTTATTACATTAGAATCAGTGATCAAACTATTAATTTTCCTCAAATTTGTTTCTTTAATCATCACGAACTGTTTTTCATAAAATCTATCAACATTAAATTTCCATGAATTAAAATCGTCAATGTTAAGAATCTTGTTAATATTCAATTCATGATTATTACAAATTTCCATTAATTGATTCGTTTTCCATACCGTGATTTTGATTTCTAAATTTAAAATGGATTTCCGTAATTTTAACGAAAGATTTTGTATGTCGTTTTTAAATGGATGTTCATCTAAAACAAAGAATATAGACATCTTAAATTATTAACAATATGTTTAGGATATATTTTTTTCGAGCGGCATTGTAATAAGAAAATCCGTCTATTTCTTATAGCTGCTAATCTCTTTTTGTCATTAAACCAATCTTTCATTTTTTTGCATGTACAATCACCATAATTAATTTTCAGTTCAGTGAAATTACCTCCAGGTTTTAAATTAATCATAATGTTCACGTCCAATATCTTATAATATGTTAATGTTCACTGGAATTGGACACAATAAAAATGGGTAACCCAGCCAGCCCAGTGATAGCTGATTTAGTGATGAATTATATTGTTAAGAAAGTTTTAACAACTTTACCTTTCAAAATTCCAATTTTAAAACTTTATGTAGATGATAGTTTTATGGCTATTCCTAAAGATAAAGTTGATCTCACACTATCAAGTTTCAACAACTTCCATCCAAGAATTCAATTTACCATGGAAATTGAAGATAATTGTTCTCTTTGTTTTTTAGATGTAAAAATAAATAGAGGTTCAGATGGAAAATTAAAAACGAATTGGTATCAAAAGCCTACCAGTTCAGGGCGATTATTAAACTACTATTCTAATCACCCAATGAGTCAAAAGATAGGTGTAATTAAAGGTCTTATGGATAGAGCTTTACGGTTAAGCCATGAAGATTTTTATGAAGATGATATACTACGCATGAAAAATCTTCTTATTAATAATAATTACCCTATAAAACTCATTAATCGATTTATAAATAATTATAAATTGGTAAATAACAAAAAAGATGTCCAACAAATAACAACATACTTTAAATTTCCTTACATCAAAGAATTGTCCAGTAGTATAGATCGTTTTATTAGACCAAGAGTTGGAAAACTAGCATTTTATAATATAAAAACAATTAATACAGTTTATAGCAAATTAAAAGATCCAATTCCTCTTCTTCAACAATCTGGTTTGATTTATAAAATACCATGTAGCTGTGGAAGTAGTTACATTGGTCAAACAAATCAAAGACTTGAAGAAAGATTAAAACAACATAAAAATGATTGTAAAAATATAAATTATTTTAAACCAAACAAAACAGCATTAGCTATGCACCATTTTGATGTTGGACATCAATTCCAATTTGAAAACGTTTCCATTTTACATCGTGAACAAAATATACATAAAAGAAATTTAAGTGAAATGGTTTATATCAAAATTAATAAAACTGTAAATTTGCGTTCGGATACTCAAGGCCTTAGTTTAATATATAATGACATCTTAAATAAAATTAAAACATAAAACTAAAATTAATCATAAAAATTTAAATCAAAATTATACAACTACAAATAATTTTCTTTTTAGAATCATAGTTACAGCCTTTCATGTAATTATTTAGAATCATAGTTACAATCTTTCATATTTTTAAAAAACTTTCATTTTGACGTATATAATTATTTAGAATCATAGTTGCAATCTTTCATATTTAAAAATCTTTCATTTTGACACATGTAGAATTATTGAGGTTTAATGGTTAACTTCCTTTTTGTGTTGTTAAGGTATTTTATAATTTATATTATTTTATAAAATACTTGTAGTTATTGTTGTTATAGTTTGTTAATTTTCAGTTGCTTGATAAAGTTTCAATAAAGAAACGAAACGTTGCAAGTTAACAATTTGTGTTTTATTGTGTCCAATTCCAGTGAACATTAACATATTATAAGATATTGGACGTGAACATTATGATTGATTAACAATATATAATGTTGCAAAAAAAATTAAATAGACCAATAAAGGATTGGACTAGAGCATGGCATATTTCATTTTTCCCAAAAATGTAATATAAATCTAAAAAAAAATAGCAAACCTGCTGAAATTAAAATGCTTTAAGGGGCAAAAAAAACGATAGTTTAAGCTGTAATTATACAAAAACTAAAGAATTTGATCAAATTTGAAATCTGCTATGCTGTAGAGCCATCTTTTGTGTATATATTGTTAGAAAATTGTATTGAAAAAGTAATTAATAACAATTTGGTAATTGAAGTGCCGAAGCACTGTTTTTGGTCTCGTTGGGCAAGGTTATGTTGAGAGTTTTATGGCGGTTCCTTGTTTTCGCTAACCAAAACTTTGACCCTTGTCCGTTAGATGGTAATAGCGTTGAACAGTTGTATTTGAAAGTTGTGGGGTAATGGCGCCTTGGGATGGCGTTATTACATCAGTGATAGACAAAAAAAGACTATAATAATTAAAAATTACACTCAGATTTATTTTAGGGTCTGTAATGATCACAAACACATTTGTCTGGTTTCTATATGAGAATTCGTTTAGGACTAGTACGGATTGCGTAATCGCGCTATTCTTTGCGGTGTTGCCCCGCGGACCAGATTTTTTTCAGGTACCTGAACGCAGATCGATAAAAATCGTAACATCGTAATGGTTTAATAATATCAATGCATTCATTAATCAGTGCGACCAATTGTATATAAATCAAATTGCGAATTTAAAATCAGCTTAGTGTGCGCTTGCGCTTTATGCGGTGGTTTAAATCGCCTAGTTTGAATTGACAATTGTCAACTTTTACAATGGTAAAATCTTTGTTGAATGCGGCTTCGTACTTTGCCTTTATGGTTTGAAGGCGCTTTTGACCGATGTTTTCGCACATTATAGCCCTAAATAGTTCATGAAAAAGGTAAATGACCAATGTGCCATTTACATTTTTACCTTTATACCAAAATAATAATGTCTGTGGTAAATATTTTTTATTAAATTCATTAAAGTAAGTTTTGTCTAAATTATTTTCTATTTTAGGTTTCATTTATGATGAACTTCAATACAGATAAAAATTTGAGCACTTTTTGTCATAGTACTACATGTTTGAAAAGTTAGTATACATATACAGGGGGTCCCAAATTAAGTAGGCTAACATGGGTATCTTTCTTATTAGTGGAGATACAAGTCTGCTTAAATGGGAAATGTTTTGCAGTTTTAGATGCCGATTCAGATTCCGTTATTAAAATTTTAAAATTCCGAATAGTTCCGAAGTAATTGTAAAAAAACTGAAAATCGTTATTTTCTGTAATGCGAAATAACTTTCTAATTATAAAATTTACAAAAAAAGTTTAATATAAAAGTTACTAGGTTTTATAAAATACAGATTGAAAAGGTATGGTAGGGATCACAATCTTTCAAAAAATAAGGCACGTATACAAACAGACTTTGATAAACGTTATAGTATGTTGTGAAGTGGTTGTATAATTTTACATTTTTGATAAATCAACGAGTTTTGCACAAAAAAATTAATAAAACGAAAAGCAGCTCAACTTCTAAGCTTTCGTGCGTTTTTCAAAATAATGATATTTTTATTAATCAAACAGCAAAGCTTGTGAAATTATCGTAGATTTTATTTTTTTGAGATTAATTTTTATTAAATGGCTATCAAGCAATTGAAGTATGCCAATTTTGGTAAACATTTTCTGGGAGCATACATAGATAAGGGGTCGTTCATAAAATACGTTCGCATACAGGGGGTCTTGCTGATTGTGACACGGGGACGGGGTGTCTACGGCAACGTGACGTTCGCCATTCATTACATTTTAAATTAGTATTTCTTTCGACTATTTTTCTTTTTAAATTTTTATCATAATAGAAAGTCATTCATTTCGTATTTAGTAAATACATATTATTTATTTTTCCTTATAAAGATATTTATTGATTTATTTAAATTTTATTATAAAACTAAATAAATATTTTTAATTCTCAAAATTTGTGTACTATCAATTGAAATTTATCATATTCAGGGAGGTCTTAGTTTTGTGACAAAATATTTCTACGGGGGTCATAGGAAGTGTGACACCGCGTACAATGGGGGGGAGGGGGGGTCAAAAAAGCTGATTTTAGCGTGTCGTATTTTATGAACGGCCCCTAATAAAATAAAATAAATTTCGTTATTATCTGCTTCCAAAATTGCCGATCCTTGCAAAAATATGCCCTTTGAGAAGATATTTATTGAAGGTATGCAATTTAAATATGCACTTTGCATTTCCGGTCATTTCAATTATTCTAGAATTTGAAAATACTAAGTATGTTTAGTATTTATTTACGATATAAGCATTTATTTCAATCTGATATTTTCAAAATTTAACTTTTTTTGTTCTTACTCCCTTATCACGGTTAATATTTTTACCACAAAATACTCTTCTGCCCTTAAAATTTTGTTAGTTATTTTTAACCACAATTATAAATAATTTCGATATATAAAATGATTTAAAATTTATATAGAAAACATTTTTAATAAATATAATTGGACTAAAAACATTAGTATCAAAGTATTTTCAACATTTATTTATGATCTATAATAAATAAAATTAGAACTATATTTAAAAACAATAAATATATCATCAGAACAAATAAAAAGAAATCCAGAAAATTAATCATTAGCGCCCTTCTGCAATACCGTAATTATTATCCTTTCATTTTAAAGAAAAACAAGTATTTTACAATTTTATACACATACAGTCAACTCGCGTTATAACGAATTTCAAGGGACCCACGAAAAAGTTCGTTATATCGAAAGTTCGTTATATCGAAATTCCGTATTATAAAAGCATAAATTAACAAATTTTTACTTTGTTTAGAGATATAGAATTAATCAATCCAAAACACCACAAATTCGTTGTCGTTTATTAAAATAACCAATATAACGCAGAAATGTAAAAAAAAATAATAAAACAATAGAAAACAACAATAAAAAAAAACAATAGAAATAATAGAAATAGAAACACGTATAATCCAAAAAAACTCCGTAATTTTAGTTTGTATGCAGGTGACTGTACGTGTCCGTTCAATTGCGTTCTCCAGATTTAAGATACTTGAGAATACACTGTCGTCAAGGTCATGGCTTTGCAAGTAATTGATAATTGATAGTGTTAAGTTTGCATTTCTTTAAGATAAAAAAATCAAAAATTGTGTAGAAACACATTTTGTAAATTATATAACATACCTACAGTACTTACTTTTTTAACAAAAATTATTAGACTTAGGTCAAGAAAACTTCGTTATATCGAGGGGACCAAAACCCATTAAAATTTTCGTTATAAAGCGAGATTTTCAAGGGACCGGCGGTTTCGTTCTTTATATCGAGATTTTCGTTATATCGAACTTCGTTATAACGCGAGTTGACTGTATTTATGTTACTTTGTAATATTAATAAAACAAATCGCATTAATTAAGATTCATAACATAATAAATATGTATTCTTAAATTTAAACTGGTTTTTGAAGTGCGCGCCGACGCTTACTTTGCGCTTTCTGCCAAACCTAACAATCGAAATCGCATGAAAATTCTCTGAATATAACATTTGAAATAATATTGCAAGTAATCAGCTTTTTGGTAAACCAAACTGTATGTCGAAAATAAACGAAAGTATACGAGTTTGACCGATAAAACTAGACCTGGAACAACTTATGTATTTTGAAGGTTTTCAAATCAGCGTAAAATCGATATCTTGCATCTCTATACAACTATCGTGACTCTCTCTACGAATAGTAGTTCCCATGCCACTAGCCAGGCTTCTTAATATATAAAAAATATCTTTTTATTCTTAATCGATTTAAAAAATTAAAAACATGGTCTCCGCTTAGAAAGACATATCATCCTAAAGCACCACGAAATAATCAAATTACCAATTTTGATTATATGGATATGTATCTTTCAATTTCAATAAATATATGTATTCAGTCAAATTCAAGGCCCCGGGTTTGTCTAAATCTTCTGACAAGCGGGAGAGCCACCTAGAAACCAAAAGATAAGTTTATCTTATTTCTTGACCGACTTAACTTAGCCCTAAACCGCACTGTAGTAATTCATTATTTCACCGCATCATGTTAAAATCGCTAATGTTTTGGATCGTCCCCTTAACTTGGAATGGAATATTGAATCAGTTTTGCGTACGGCTCGGCTTGGATGTCGTTGCGTGCCCCTTTCTAAACTGCCACAGTTGTGTTTAAAATATAAATGCGGTCGTGCGTCTTCCTTAAGCCTCTTCTTTTTGGCTAATGAGTTTATAGTTTTACTTTAGCGCGAAGGATAAGTTGGTACGCCTGCTTATGTTGTGCGGTCTGCATGGTTAATTGCTTTCAACCGTAAAAGGTCAGTCTGATTTTGTAATAACCCAATTTGGGACTAGATAAGATAATTAGCGAAGTACTAATTTAATTTGAATTATTCAATACGCAAGCACCATCCGTTTATAAAATATTTAAACTTGGTGGATGAGATGTTTAACAAGGGATGAGCCACGCATGAAAGTTTTCTTGTCACTTAATTTGCTTTTTTTTTAAATATTAATCTAAGCGAAAACTAGAATTTGTGGAGCAAAGTCTCCTTAAATAATTTGGTTTTTACAGTTTTTTAAAATTACGAAAAAAAAACGATAGAACAACTAGCGCAAAGGTTTTTTGAGGTTATACTTCTTTTGGGGTAATATTTTAGCAGGCAATGGAAGTTGCGCGCGCATAACCAACGAAAATTCGGCATTATGAAGTTAGCCATCAGAGAAAATAAAATAATTATTGTGAATCACGCTTAAAACCGAGTGTGCACATTCGAGCTCAAAGTGGCACATTCCGATCTCGGGAAAATGAAGCGCGCCGCTCCGCGTCGCGCTTCATTTGCTTCCCTCGCTCGGAAATGTGCCACTTTTCGCTCGAATGCGCACATTCCAGTATTTATTGGATTTATTTAAGTTAATTTTTACACATGGTTATAATTAATTTAGTTACACGCACCGTTTTTTTTTATTTTTAGCAATAATCAGTTTATGTGGATCAGGGGTTCTCAAACCTATGCCCGCGGGGTTAGATGCGGCAGCGCCCTTATTTGTCTGTCCTTACGATTATTTGAAAACTGTTTTTGATTCGTTTTGGTTTTATACCGAGTGTCAGATGAATAAATACTAGAACTTAACCCACTTAGAAATTACGCCAAACATCCTAAAAACATACCCCAAGTTAAGTGTTTTTATGTCTAATATTTTTGAATTATAGTATCGTAAACTTCAATTTATAATTGTGTAATAAATACCTTACATTATTTCTCCTTTAAAAGCTTATGGAGATAATGCTGTGTTGCCATTTACTGGAAAATTATAATGCCTTTTTTTCGAAATTCTTTAGTTTTTGGACATAATGTATATAAACGTTAATTGTTTAGTTTGGTGTCAGATATCAAGCGGTGAAGTTTCAATACTTCTTCGCATGTCGCTCTATATCAGGGGTGGTCAAAAGCCGGCCCGTGGGCCGGATCCGGCCCGTTTGTTTACTTTATTCGGCTCGTTAAATAAAATAATATGTATCGTTAAGATATAAATAAATAACATAATAAAATCTTTCATTAACTGATGTATTTAATGACCATTAATCTAATATAATGGATCATATTTCTTGAAAAATTAAGTGACATATTTTACTGGGCACAAATTATTCGCATGTACGCGCCCAGTAAGACAATTTATTATTACTATTATCTATTATTAACTGTCAAATTTCTTTGTCCAAATGCTTTAAAATGATACTTATAGTCTTTTTGTCAAAAAAATTTCTTGGGCAGGGAAAAAACTCCACCCAAAACATTCGCGTGTGCACAGCGTACGCTGTATAGTCCTCCGGCCTGGGAAACATTTTCAAAATTTCATTTTGGCCCGCGCTTAAAAGTATTTGCCCACCCCTGCTCTATATTATTAAAAAATATATATTTATATATTATTCATTTGATTTGCAAAAATATTGCGCGTGCAACCTTACTAATACATATTGCAAAATGTGTTCGTATAATAAGGTTGGTTCAGATCATTAAACAAGAAGACGTTGTCGAATTAAAGATATATAAATCGTTGCTTAAGAATTTAAAAATATGTACAGTACTACCTCTGGATGTTATGACCTCAGAATCTTACGAATTTTCCCATTTTTATGATCTCCGCTGAACCCCAAAACCTAAAAAAATTATTTTTGGCTACCTGAAACCTATCATCGCTACCCAATTTTGTAGTGTGCGTAACTGTGTATCCGTGTACAAGTATCTACAGTAAGACCTCGTTTATCGTAGATTCGATTTAACGCGGTCTGCTCGAAGCTTCAATAGAGTTCAAAATTTACGTTGATTCAGCTTATTGTGATATATTTCAAAGTAATCCCGTTTAAGGCTGTTTCATTTAGGGCATAAACTCATTGGAACGTATCCCCCGCGTTGAGCGGGGTCTTACTGTATTTGAAATGCAATTAACATAATGCAAGTTCACATTAAATGACAACGAATTAAGCCTAATAATGAAAATTTTCATCTTAATTAAACGTTTCTACATTATACGTTTTACATACACACTTACGACCCACGACCGCATCTATTTTTTTACTGCCCCTCAGAATTTTACGAAGTCTCCAAATCCTCTTAACAAGTAGTACTGTATTTTGACAATTTTTTTAATTCGGCATTGTGTCTCCTGAGATTTGATTCGGATCATTAAATTAAAAAAATAATAATAATAAAATGATCAAGGAAACTACCGTTACCATTGGCACTCTTAAGAGAATTAATTAAATTAAGAGTGTGAGATTAAAGTTCGTGCCCGCAGGTAATGCCGGTTGAAGTTCTCCAAATTCGCCCAAGCCTACCACGTTTTTAGTGCTTTTATTAACGCCTAAAAGTCGACGGATTAATACACGGGAATAAATCGTTTCGAAAAAACGTAAATTTAAAAAGCTTCCAGCGCGAAATAATTCTTCTCATTTTCATTATGCTTTGTAGAGGGTTAAAGTGATATATAAACACGGCACATTTCATGTAAAGTGACGGCAATCACCTTAGTTTACATGTAGTTTAAGGTGGAAGTGTACCCCCCGACTTTTAAACTACAAGTTCAAAGTTAACCAAATTTGGAACTGTGGGGCGATAAAAAATATTGAGATGATTTAATAAATGATTTAATACGACCCTGTATGAAAAAAGGAGTTAAATTCACCGAACCCAACAAAAACACACATGTGGGGGAAACGTAAGTCTAGCTTAAAGAAAAGAAAAAGGTCAAGGGACAGAGTGCGTGAACGCGTTACGCCTCGGTCGTGCGAGAATTCGACATACTGACGATCCTGACATGACTGACGTGCAAAATGACAAAAAGAGAAGTAAGCCGTAGGGGTGGATATGAAGTAGCCCTCTGTGTGAGGAATGCCCCTGTTATCCATGGTTTGCGTGAGCCCGAAAGGCCGGAGGTTGCTACTGCCCTGCAAACTTGGTGACGTGAGCTTACAAGTAAGACCCGGGTGAGGTACTTACGAGCGTCCAGGTATGACCTGGTTAAGGGGAGTACCCTTACAATTGCGGTACTTACGAGCGTCCAGGTATGACCTGGTTAAGGGGGAGTACCCCTTACAATTAAGGTACTTACGAGTGTCCAGGTATGGACCTGGTTGAGGGGGAGTACCCCTTTCAAGTGGTTGTTCATGGTTTACGTGAGCCGAAAAGGCCGTAGGGCTGTAATAGCCCTGTAAACTTGAACAACGTGTGCGGCGAGTGGAGCCTGGCAAAAGCGGTGAACGTGCTACCAGTGAGCGTCGGGGTTCCTCCGGGTCATCGACCGAAGGGCGGAAGCTGTCCCGTAAGCTGGAGACCAGACGAGAAGGCAAGGGTGGTAACACCCGCGTAAGTAGTTAAAAATAGGCGATATTAATAGCTCTAACGGAATGTTATGTTTATGTTCCATGTTATTGCTGGGTTCGTTATGGGTCAACCGAATCTGCAAAGCACCGCTTCACCCTTCACCCAAATCGCGAGCCGAATTAAAATGAGACAAATGCATTATAATAATATCAGGCCGTGTTAATTATTTTATTCTAAATACGGTCCTTAAAAACGCGACTACAATTGTCAGAAGTGGGATGCCGATTTATGAAGGGTGAAGCGAGCTAATTGTTTTCGTCTGACCCTAACTAAATAAACCATGAGACATATGAAAGAACTTGAGTGTTCGAAGTATTTAATTTATGAGCTAATTGTTTTTGTCTGACCCTAACTAAATAAACTATGAGACGTATGAAAGTGCTTGAGTGTTCGAAGTAATTAAATTAAAATTATTTTATGGCCTAATGAATAAGATTTTGAAAAGCCGTAGACTAAACTTAACGCGTCTCACATGTGTGTTGGGGGTAACGAGGGTGGTACTAAACGGATAAATTGATTGAAAATCGCGTCGCCTGACTCAATTTGCCTTTAGTCGATGTTGACTGTGTTTACAATCTTTTATTTTGTGATATTAAGTGCATAAGAAGCAGATCACCTTAACCACCTGCACATAATTATATTCGTGATGCTATCGAGACAGCGAAGACGCATTATTTCACCACTTCCCTCTGTATCTGATGACGACGCTACACCAGGTACGTCAGACTCCAATAGCAAGGTAAAACAAAACCGTAAAAAGAAACCCAGTGGCGTGCGTGGTCTCGCCAGGATGGTGTACGACTTAACGCACACTGTTAACTCAGTTGTACAAGCATCCCCTTTACTCGGTGCGTCAACTGCAGCACCTGAGATGCGTCCAGCTCCGGAGGCGCAATTAATGTTACCGCGCGACGGGATGATCCCGCAGTTTGACCCGGAAAAGGGCGATATTACCATTGAAAAATGGATTTCAAAAATCGAAGAACTTAGAATCATTTTTAATTGGACTGAAATAGTGACAATCCATCACGTTGTCACGAATTTGCGGGGCCTTGCTCAACGGTGGTACAGTACGCTACCTAATATCACCATGAGCTGGGAGGGGTGGCGAACTAAATTATTAGAAGCATTTCCATCGCAAGCAAATTACTGTACGGCATTGACCGAGATGTTGCAAAGACAAAAACATCCCCATGAAACCTATTTGAAATATTACTACGAAAAATTAACATTATTGGCTGCGGTACGTGTTGTAGAGAAAGACGCTGTTTCGTGCATAATAGGGGGCATTGGAGATTCACACGTCCGCGCTACGGCTGAGGCAGGGGGACATGAAAGACCTGAGGCCTTGCTAAAATTTTTGCAGCAAATAGAAACGCGAGAACGTCACCCAAAAATTCGTCCATCAGATCGTTACGCTCAAAATAAATATCGCCCACACTATCAAAAACAAGTAACACACAAATTCACTGGACAGTGTTTTGTTTGCAAAAAACATGGGCATCGCGCTAATGACTGCCGTTTAGTCAAGCAAGATAAGCCAAAATCTACTTCCGAAGTATGTCAAAATTGTAAGAAGCCGGGTCATACGGCTACAACATGTTGGTCAAAAAGAAACAATCGCGTATTGTGACTCACCGACACTGAATTGGACCCTAATGCTAAATTTTTTAAAGATGCATGGATTAACGACAAACATACAAAAGCTTATGTCGATTTTGGTAGTACCTGTATTACTATTCGCAATAGTGAAGTGCAAGCAAAACATTTGAAAGTTGATTCTTCAAAAGTTATTAATATTTCCGGTTATGGTGGTGGAGCAGTTGCTACCTTGGGGACTACAAAATTTGTGTTAAAAATTGACAATGTCGAACTATTAGTAGAAGCGTATGTTGTATCAAATAGTGTGCAAATTGTACCCCTTTGGTAGGGCAACCATTTACAGAACACCCTACTGTTCGTGTCATAAAGGATTCACATACTCTCGACCTACAAAAGTAACCGCGAGTTTGAAAACAACTCTTTTCCACTACAAGGTGTTATTATCCCGCGGCATCATTGCGGCCACATCGAAGTAGAACCTCAAGAACCAACAATGGGTGAATATTATATAGCATCTAGTATAAGGTCACAACCAGGTAAAGAATATATGATACCCAGGTGTGTCGTCGCTTTAAATAAATATGGTCGTTCTTTTATTCCAATAATTAATTTATCTGATTTTGATATCGAATTTCGGGAACAGCAATCTATCGCTAGAGCTACCTTGTGTTTACCGAGAAAATGAGCAGCTCCTGTCAATAACAACGACTAAAAGTGGGACCCTCTTCCAGAAGACGAAATAATTGTTGGCACCTCCGATGTCAAAATAAAAGCTCAGTTAATTCATTTATTGAACAAATATCGTCAATGTTTTGCGCAAGGTATAGATGAACTGGGTTCCGCACGTTCAATCAAAATGAAAATTGAATTAACTAATAAAGAACCCTTTTATTACCGCCCATACCGTTTAGCATCTACTGAAAAGAACAAGTTACCGGTATTATTAACGATCTGCTAGCGCAAAATATTATTCAAGAGTCCACCTCCAATTATGCTTCCCAATTTTATTAGTACGTAAGAAAGGCGGAGAACAACGTATGTGCATAGATTATAGAAAATTAAACAGCAAGACCTTGAAAGAACATTATCCTTTGCCCTTAATAGATGATACCATTGATGCGCTAAATCAGCAAAAATATTTTACAGCTTTTGACTTATCTATGGGGTATCACCAGATCCCGATGGATTCAAGTTCAAAAAAATTAACCGCATTTGTGACTCCAGAAGGGAATTATGAATATAACCGCATGCCTTTCGGACTATCCAACGCCCCAAGTGTATTTCAACGCCTAATGAATCATTTATTCTTACCACATAAAGATTTAGCAGTAGTATATCTTGATGATATCTTAATCTCGTCAAAGACCGTTGAGAAACATTTTGAGAAAATTGAAAAGGTTTTGAAAATATTAAATCAAGAGGGCTTGACATTAAAACTCAAGAAATGTTCTTTCTTTATGTCCACTATTAATTATCTAGGGTTTCAAGTCTCACAAGAAGGATCCGACCAGGAGAAGAAAAGATTAAAGCTGTGATCAATTTTCCCACTCCACAAGACGTACATCAAGTAAGACAATTTGTGGGGCTTATAAGTTATTTCCGCCGTTTTGTAAAAGGTTTGGTGAACTAGTACGTCCATTGACAAAGCTCACACATAAAAATCAAAAGTGGGTTTGGGGACAAGAACAGCAGAAGACTTTTAATATGTTCAAACATCAGCTGGTCACAAGACCAATTTTGGCTTTATATAACCCAAAAGCCGACACTGAAATTCATTGTGACGCCAGTGCCAATGGGCTTGCTGGTATATTAATGCAGAAAGGAGCCGATAATTGTTTCCATCCAGTTCATTACTTCAGCCGTCAGACATCAAAAACTGAATCTCGGTATCATTCTTATGAGTTGGAGGCCCTTGCTGTAGTTGAATCCTTGAAGAAATTTCGTGTTTATCTGTTAGGAAAACCCTTTAAGGTCATTACAGATTGCAGTGCGCTCACTACCGCAATTTCAAAAAAAGAATTGGTTCCGCGTATAGCGCGCTGGTGGCTTTTTCTACAAGATTATAATTTTGAGGTAAAGCATCGCCCAGGAACACAAATGAAGCATGTGGATGCTCTCAGTCGAAATTTGCCACAAGTACTGCGCATCGAAACGGCCGATTGGGTCTTATCAGCTCAATTAAACGAAGCAAAATTAAAACAAATTAGAGAAGTTTTGTCTAGACCACCTAACACAGAATATGAAAAACAAATTTACAAGGACTATACACTACGAAACGGGCGAATTTATAGGATCACAGTAAGAGGGATCCAATGGGTTGTCCCACGGGGTTTTCGCAGACAAGTAGTGGCCATGGCTCATGATGCCCTGGGGCACTTCGCAGCAAAGAAAACTTTAGATCGCCTGTGTGAAAGATTTTGGTTTCCCCGAATGCGGCAATACGTAGAAAAGTATATCGAATGTTGCATCCCTTGCCTGTATGCCAAGCCATTAGCTGGGCGTAAACCCGGATTTTTATATCCAATAGAAAAACGGCCCATACCTTTTGATACAATTCATATCGATCATTTAGGGCCATTCGAAAAAAGTGGTTTAGGAAATCTTCATATTTTGCTAATTATCGATGCCTTCAGCAAATATTGTCTGCTAAAGCCTGTAAAATCTACTAAAACACGTTACATTGTTACCTATTTAGAAAATCAATTTTTGCTTTTTGGGGTTCCTAGGCGTATTATTAGTGATAGAGGATCCGCTTTTACTTCGCGAAGGTTTAAAGAATTTTGCAGAAAACATAATATAAAGCATATCCAAAACGCAGTCGCCACGCCTAGGGCAAATGGACAAGTTGAACGAATTCATCAGTCCATTATTGCCGGATTAACTGCAACCCAAAGTTTGCAGCAATGGGATAAGGAAACTCCAAAGTTGCAATTCGCAATGAATAACACGACCCACCGAACTCTTAATAAAACGCCCCATCAAGTGTTGATGGGTTATTCACCTATCACTCCCGCTGAATGTACACTGGTGAACGAAATCATTGACAATGAGGTTCGACAAGATCTAACTACCTTACGAAGGGAGGTGATACAACGAATAAACAAAGAACAAGAACGAGCAAAACGGGCGTTTGATAGAAAAAGAAAAACGGCACCACAATACAAGGAAGGCCAACTAGTAGTGATACAAAAGAATCCCTATGGTGAGGGGACTAGTAAAAAGTTGTTTCCAAAATTTAGTGGTCCGATGGTAATTCAACGAGCACTGCCGCATGATAGGTATTATGTCGAAGAATTGAAAGGTACAACGAGATCGCAAAAACGTTACCAAAATGTTATTGCAGTTGATCGTTTAAAACACTGGGTACCGCAAGGGGGGTTGTCAGATTCTACAGATAGTAGTAGTGATGGAGATGGAGTTCCCTTGCCGGACTCGGACTAATTGATTGAATTCTATTCTATTTCTTTAATTATTATAATGTATTATGTAATCTGATAATTTTCCTTTTTATTGTGTGCAATGTTGTTTGCTATATGTGTGTTATTATTGTTTATTTTAATTATATATATAGGTATTAAATAACTTTTAACTTTTGAATTATTTTTGAATTTTGTTAATACTTGGAGGACCAAGTGGGTCAGGTTGGCCGAACTGTGGGGCGATAAAAATATTGAGATGATTTAATAAATGATTTAATACGACCCTGTATGAAAAAAGGAGTTAAATTCACCGAACCCAACAAAAACACACATGTGGGGGAAACGTAAGTCTAGCTTAAAGAAAAGAAAAAGGTCAAGGGACAGAGTGCGTGAACGCGTTACGCCTCGGTCGTGCGAGAATTCGACATACTGACGATCCTGACATGACTGACGTGCAAAATGACAAAAAGAGAAGTAAGCCGTAGGGGTGGATATGAAGTAGCCCTCTGTGTGAGGAATGCCCCTGTTATCCATGGTTTGCGTGAGCCCGAAAGGCCGGAGGTTGCTACTGCCCTGCAAACTTGGTGACGTGAGCTTACAAGTAAGACCCGGGTGAGGTACTTACGAGCGTCCAGGTATGACCTGGTTAAGGGGAGTACCCTTACAATTGCGGTACTTACGAGCGTCCAGGTATGACCTGGTTAAGGGGGAGTACCCCTTACAATTAAGGTACTTACGAGTGTCCAGGTATGGACCTGGTTGAGGGGGAGTACCCCTTTCAAGTGGTTGTTCATGGTTTACGTGAGCCGAAAAGGCCGTAGGGCTGTAATAGCCCTGTAAACTTGAACAACGTGTGCGGCGAGTGGAGCCTGGCAAAAGCGGTGAACGTGCTACCAGTGAGCGTCGGGGTTCCTCCGGGTCATCGACCGAAGGGCGGAAGCTGTCCCGTAAGCTGGAGACCAGACGAGAAGGCAAGGGGTGGTAACACCCCGCGTAAGTAGTTAAAAATAGGCGATATTAATAGCTCTAACGGAATGTTATGTTTATGTTCCATGTTATTGCTGGGTTCGTTATGGGTCAACCGAATCTGCAAAGCACCGCTTCACCCTTCACCCAAATCGCGAGCCGAATTAAAATGAGACAAATGCATTATAATAATATCAGGCCGTGTTAATTATTTTATTCTAAATACGGTCCTTAAAAACGCGACTACAGAA
>JARFIZ010000153.1:27407-154450 GCA_036325965.1 Sinopyrophorus schimmeli
TACGTAACATTAAATAAGAATTTGGTTATTGACAATTGTACTATGAAGAACTTAAAAACGCATAATGCTGTAGCACCTCGTTTGTACGGTTTACGGAAAACGCACAAAGAGGGTTGCAAACTTAGACCTGTTGTTTGCTGTATTGGTTCTCCTAGTTACAAGATATCGAAATTATTACATCGTTTATTAACACCTTTAATAGCGACGTATGAATTTAGATTAAAAATTCATTTGAATTCGTAGATGAAATTAAAATATAGTTTTACCAACAAATTACGTTTTGGTATCGTTAGACGTGGTATCCCTATTCACTAATATTCCACAGACACTTGTACTGGATATAATTGACAAAGATTGGGATATTTTGTCTGAAGTTCTAACAATATCAAAAATATGCTTATTGAACTTATCAAATTTTATTTTAATTCCAGTTATCTGTTATTTGATGGTAAATTTTATCTTCAATGTGATGGAAGTAGTATGGGTAACCCAGCCAGCCCAGTGATAGCTGATTTAGTGATGAATTATATTGTTAAGAAAGTTTTAACAACTTTACCTTTCAAAATTCCAATTTTAAAACTTTATGTAGATGATAGTTTTATGGCTATTCCTAAAGATAAAGTTGATTTCACACTATCAAGTTTCAACAACTTCCATCCAAGAATTCAATTTACCATGGAAATTGAAGATAATTGTTCTCTTTGTTTTTAGATGTAAAAATAAATAGAGGTTCAGATGGAAAATTAAAACGAATTGGTATCAAAAGCCTACCAGTTCAGGGCGATTATTAAACTACTATTCTAATCACCCAATGAGTCAAAAGATAGGTGTAATTAAAGGTCTTATGGATAGAGCTTTACGGTTAAGCCATGAAGATTTTATGAAGATAATATACTACGCATGAAAAATCTTCTTATTAATAATAATTACCCTATAAAACTCATTAATCGATTTATAAATAATTATAAATTGGTAAATAACAAAAAAGATGTCCAACAAATAACAACATACTTTAAATTTCCTTACATCAAAGAATTGTCCAGTAGTATAGATCGTTTTATTAGACCAAGAGGTGGAAAACTAGCATTTTATAATATAAAAACAATTAATACAGTGTATAGCAAATTAAAAGATCCAATTCCTCTTCTTCAACAATCTGGTTTGATTTATAAAATACCATGTAGCTGTGGAAGTAGTTACATTGGTCAAACAAATCAAAGACTTGAAGAAAGATTAAAACAACATAAAAATGATTGTAAAAATATAAATTATGTTAAACCAAACAAAACAGCATTAGCTATGCACCATTTTGATGTTGGACATCAATTCCAATTTGAAAACGTTTCCATTTTACATCGTGAACAAAATATACATAAAAGAAATTTAAGTGAAATGGTTTATATCAAAATTAATAAAACTGTAAATTTGCGTTCGGATACTCAAGGCCTTAGTTTAATATATAATGACATCTTAAATAAAATTAAAACATAAAACTAAAATTAATCATAAAATTTAAATCAAAATTATACAACTACAAATAATTTTCTTTTTAGAATCATAGTTACAGCCTTTCATGTAATTATTTAGAATCATAGTTACAATCTTTCATATTTAAAAATCTTTCATTTTGACACATGTAGAATTATTGAGTTTTAATGGTTAACTTCCTTTTTGTGTTGTTAAGGTATTTTATAATTTATATTATTTTATAAAATACTTGTAGTTATTGTTGTTATAGTTTGTTAATTTTCAGTTGCTTGATAAAGTTTCAATAAAGAAACGAAACGTTGCAAGTTAACAATTTGTGTTTTATTGTGTCCAATTCCAGTGAACATTAACATATTATAAGATATTGGACGTGAACATTATGATTAATTTTAATTAATAATTATGAATGTATTTTTATACATGTCAAACGATTTGAATATTTTAAAGAAAATTCACGAAGTAATAGAAATATCAAATTATTGTATTAATGAGTTTTAATATAAGTAATTGAGATGTGTAAATATCAGGCAAAGACATTGTAAAAAAATCTTAAAAAAAATATATTTTTTTAAATTCGTATATTGTATAAAATCGTATTTATGCAGGTGTGTTGCTTTGCTAAAAGTGCTAAATTCCTTTACCATAAAATAGTGACACATAGATGGCATCATAATCAATTCCTACAATTTATTTTGTCTGTCAATGTGACATTTTGAATATCGAAAATTAAGGGTCACGAAAGCCCGCATTTATTAAAAAAAAACAAAACTGCCCTAGGTACAAAGAGACAGAGGTTCTACTACAGGTTCCCCTATATTTATATTTATATTATAAATATATATATATAAATATATTATAAAATATATTATAAATATATTATAAATTTTGATTTTGACGTCTCTAAGACGTCAAGAACTGTATTCGATTTTATTTTCCGAAAAAGTCCCAGCAGTACCCAAGTCAGTCAATAAATCAATATACGCCACCATTTCGCCCAAATCAAGAACAATATAAACAAACAATACAGCAATCACAGAGTTCCGCTCAAATCTTACGTATGATTTCAACAAGCGATGAAGAACTGGAGAATACGTATAATCAAGGAAATCCATGGCAAGTGGTTAAAAGTGTAAAAAGAAGAAAAACTTCTACCAACAAAAACGCAGCAGAAGAAATCAATTTAGTTAATAGATATAGTTCCCTAAATAACACTTATGAAGAAGAAACACCAAACGCTAATAAAGAAAATTACACTAATGTAAAAGCTCCTCTCAAACCCCCACCTATTTTCATATATGGGGTAATTAATTTCCCGGATATGATTAAGAAACTAAGAGATGTAATAGAGGACGAACAATACGTCACAAAATGTATGGCCAACAATACTGTAAAAATCAATGCAACCTCACCAAATACGTATAGAACATTAGTACAATTCCTGAAAACACATAATATAGTATACCACACTTATCAACTGAAAGAAGAAAGAGCTTACAGAGTAGTTCTAAAACACATACATCATACTGTAAATATAGAGGAAATCAAGGAAGAACTTAATAATAGTGGACATAGTGTAAGAAACATTGTGAATGCGAAACACAGACAAACAAAGGAACCCCTAAATATGTTCTTCATAGATTTGGAACCGGCTGAAAACAACAAGAAAGTTTATGAAATACAAAATCTACAGAATCAGATAGTGCTAATTGAACCACCAAGACGAGACAAGAACATACCTCAATGCACGAGATGTCAATTGTACGGTCACACTAAAACATACTGCAACAGACCGTACGCATGTGTTAAATGCGGAGGTCCCCATAATACTACAAGTTGCAGTAAAACAAAAGATACTCCGGCGAAATGTGCCCTGTGCGGTGGGTCACACCCTGCAAATTATAAAGGCTGTGAGTATTATCATAACCTATACAAAACCAGCAACTACCAAACAAAGCCGACCTTTCCACAATCATCACCACCAAAATCAAATATTAATCTTCAGAATCATTTAAATGCCCAATCCCATTTCTCTGGCCAGAGACCGACATACGCACAAGTAACATCAGAAAATGAAAATCCTAACATCATCCTAAATAAATTTCTAGAAGAATTTAAAAGCATGTTTAGTCAATTAATACAACAGAACAGCATGGTTATGAACATGCTTACAACGCTGATAAATAAGATTAAATAATGGCTAAGTTTCTAAGAATTGCTTTGTGGAACGCCAACGGGCTGACTCAACGCAAAGAGAACTAAAAATATTCCTCCAACAACACCTAATTGATGTATTATTGATCAGCGAAACTCATTTCACCAGTAAAACATATTTTAAGATACCCCACTACCACCTCTATCATACAATACACCCCGATAACACTGCTCATGCTGGAACAGCAATTTTAATCAAATCATCGATTAGCCATTATGAACAGCAAAAATTTGAAAAATCTTATCTGCAGGCAACTACCATTACAATACAACTACTACCGTACGACCTAACACTCTCCGCAGTATACTGTCCACCTTGTCATAACCCGAAAAAAGAACACTTCCAAGAATTTTTTGATACATTAGGTCATAACTTCGTAGCAGGAGGAGACTTTAATTGTAAAAACACCATATGGGGTTCCAGAACTACCACAACAAAAGGAAGAGAATTATTAAAAGTACTGAATGATAAGAACTACTCATTTTTATCAACCGGAACTCCCACATATTGGCCTACTGATCCGGACAAAAACCCAGATCTCCTTGACTTTTTTGTGACTAGCGGTATTTCGTCACTATACACACAAGTAGTACCAAATTACGACTTATCTTCTGATCACACACCAATCATAGCAACGGTTAGTTCAACGGCAATAAACATAAAACGTGTACCAAAATTGTGCACAGCAAAACAAACTGGGACACATACAAGAATGAGTTAACAGCTAAAATCAACTTAAAAATAAGACTAAAGACACCTGCTGATTTAGAAGAAGGAGTCAACTTGTTAACCGCAACTATACAACAAGCTGCCAAAAGCTACACCTGAGCTGCACTTACAATGAAATATTGCCAATATACCGCTTGAAATTAAAAACTCATCACCACAAAAGAAAAGCTAGAAAAACATGGCATCGAACCCATGCCCCAGCGGATAAAGCGCAATATAATCATTTAAGTAACAAGCTAAAACGAAAACTCAAAGAATTACGAGATAACAGCTTCTCAGATTACATCACTAACCTTAGTAGATACGACAATAGTATCTGAAACCAGTTAAAACTTCCAGAAAACCAATAAGAATAATACCACCAATACGCGTTGAATCTCCATCTATCGGGCCATGGGCCAAATCGAACCAAGAAAAAGCAGATCTCTTTGCAGAACACTTGGAATCAGTATTCACCCCAAATAACGATAAACCAGACAGGGACATTATAGATTTTCTAAATGATAACACCTCGGATGTATCTGCGCGTAGTATACACTACTTTAGCCCTAAAGAAATACGGAAAGAAATAACTCTTCTAAACAACAAGAAAGCCCCGGGAATTGACCAAGTTACCCCTAGGATGCTCAAAGAACTGCCCAAGAAAGGAATAGTTATGTTAACTTATATATTTAATGCCGTACTGAGACTTCAATACTGGCCACAACAACTGAAATTATCAGAGATAATTTTAATACCAAAACCTGGAAAAGACCCAAACAATGTATCATCGTATAGACCGATAAGCTTGCTATCAACGATATCAAAACTACTAGAACGATTGCTACTTCATCACATCACACCGATACAAGATGTAATCCCGGATCATCAATTTGGGTTTCGAGCTGAACACTCAACTACACAACAGTGTCATCGAATAGTTAACACTATCCAAGAATCTCTGGATAATAAGAAATACTGTGCATCAGTATTCCTCGATGTTAGCCAGGCCTTTGACAGGGTCTGGCATGCAGGTCTTCTATATAAAATCAAACGCATTCTACCAGAACCCTCCTACTATATCTTGTTCAAATCGTATCTTGAAAATAGAAAATTCAGAACCAGAGTAAACGGAGAAATTTCTACTTTTCACGCAATTAAAGCAGGTGTTCCTCAAGGTAGTGTCCTTGGACCCTATTTATATCTAATATATACATACGATCTTCCCACAACCACTAGCACAACAACAGGAACCTTCGCGGACGACACAGCTATTATGGCTGTAAATGAAGATCCCATAATAGCAACAACACGTCTACAGGCCCACCTTAACCTACTCCAAGAATGGCTCGAAAAATGGAAAATTAAAATCAACGAAACAAAGTCTGCACAAGTGACTTTCACCTTACGAAAGCTACAATGCCCACAAGTCACCATTAACAATATACAAATCCCGGTTTCAACAAATGTAAAATATCTTGGACTACATCTTGACTCAAAACTCACATGGAAGGAACATATACAGAAGAAACGAAAACAAATGGACATGCGCCTTAGAGAGATACACTGGCTCCTTGGAAGAAGATCTAAATTGTCACTAGAAAATAAAATTCTACTTTATAAAGTCGTTATCAAGCCGATATGGACATATGGTATCGAGCTATGGGGATGCGCCAGTAAATCCAACTCTGTTATTATCCAAAGGTCACAATCGAAAATCCTCAGAGCCATGGTTGATGCACCGTGGTATGTGAGTAACCAAACACTGCACCAAGATTTAGGAATACCATTCATCAATGACGTCATACAAGAAAGAAGTATAAAATACCACAACAAGCTAGAAATTCATACAAATCCACTCATACAACCTTTATTGCAAGACCGAAACAACAAAAGATTAAAACGATACTGGCCAATCGACCTGAAGTAAGGTAGCAGGGGTCTGATCACTGGAGAAGACCTCATCAGGACACTGGTGAACACAGTATACTAAGTGAATTCTAAGTTAGCCAAATAGCCTATAGAATATGTAATTCTGATTGCTATTCAAAAATTAAAAAAAAAAAAAAAAAAAAATTATTTTGCATTACAAAATAGTACGGTTTGAATCATCGTTGCAAAAAGATATACGATTTGATTTACCCAAATTTTGTTGTAAAATTAATGTGTGCTTTTTGTGTAATCATAAAAAGACTTTAGTGCTTAAACTTTTGTGTGGTGATTTTTGGTTTTAAAAAGACCGATTTTTATTACCTAAGGTAGGACTTTCTGGCTTAATGTATTTTATAATTTCATTTTAAGATTTTTTAACAATTTGTGTACTTATAAGTAGACACATATTTTTTTTCAAATAAGCAATACGAATTGCTCAATGTCTTAATATACTGTGTGCCTGAATGTTTAGATATTGCAGTTTTTAATTGGTTATTGATTTTTGAAATAAGTTGAAGAAAGTAGGTTTACAGTTTGAAGGCCACCAACACGATAATTTTTCAAATGTTTCTAACTGCAAAGAGCGATAAGATATCGTCCGATTTTGGTTTCTCATCGAAGGCCTCTCTTAGGTATAATAGAAAATCAGTTTTAAATGTTTTAGTTTTGTGCGAGCTTGACTGCATAAAGGCACGAATTAATTTTTAAAAAGTATTCTTATTTCTATAAAAAACAATATAATGAAAAGTGTAGTGATATTTGTGCGATTTTAATTAATTGTAAAATAATGAGGTACGACTTTGATTTTATCTCTTTAACGGACTCGTGCCATTTTAACACCGCTCCATGTAATAATGTTTTTTCTTATGAGTACGATGAATTTCGATTGGGTTTTTTAATCAATCACATTTTTAAAACATGGTTGAATTAAAATTAACATAATTATTACCTATTACAAATTGCAGTATTGGATGCGAATTTTTTTTCATCGCGATCGATGGAATAGAAAAAAAATCCGGCGGTCAAAGCGTTAAATTTAACTTTTTAATTCCATTTCGAGAAACTTAATTGTTCATCACGATCACATATAAATTCACAGGTAGATATAGTAGGTATGTAAGTATTTTTTGTTAAAACCTATTCCAATGGCTGCAGGCAGAAAATATAGGTCATGCGCCTCATATTAATATAAAAAAGTAACTTTTTCTTCTTTATTTTAGTACCACGTAAAACTGTCTTTTCATATTTGACAGCTCTTTTAATCTCGTAAACGTTATTTTTTCGTCAGGCAAAAAAAAACAGACCAAAATTTATTACGATTTTTTCTATTTTTTTTAGAATAAAAATAATTACGTTAATATAAAAACTTGATAATGTCAATTTTTGTGGAATCGTAGCGAAATGGTCATAATTAATAACTCGTTTTTGGTAAAATATTGGTCTTTGAAGTTCCACGATTTTAGGAGTAAGACGTGTGAAAATACATGCTTGTATTATTGTCAATTTGTTGAGATTAATGTGAGAATATGCATTTATATTGAGATGAACAATTGGAGGCATGCTTCCCCGCATTGTCTAAGATCTACTTTTTTCAGATTATAATTTCGTCTCCATATTAAGTTTAGGTTACGTTAAGCGTGCCCGTTCCTCATTTATCACAACGAATGTCAGAGGTATACGCTAGTATATGAACTTATTAATTAATTTTAAACAAATTGCCGCTTTGGTATGTACTGTTGAAGCTTTGCGAGCATAAAGTGTATAATTTATGAGTTTTGAACGTACGGGCCATGAATAGAACATGTCAGTTGATCGAATTCCAGAGTGGGGTTCGTTGTTGGCTTTTCCTACCTTTTAAAAGCTGACTAACTGCCCGGAACGCGACTGACCTACAAATATGGTCGTCGCCTCCATACTTTTTAAGGATATTAAACTGTTGATTAACGTTAACGATTAACGATTATCTTAAGCGGAACGAAGTCTCATGCCAACTTAATCACACGATCGTCTCTCTTCATCTTATTTCCGGATGTGTGGGAGGTACAATCGGAGGCAAAAGCATTGAAAATTTGATAATTGGTGAATGTCCATGTTTTATAGCGTACCGCAAAGTAAATAAATAATGTCAATGCTTAAAAAATTATATAATTTAAAAGAAAAAAAGTCAATAGGAAATTAGACCAATATTGTGGAATTAAGGATGTTTGGGACGTACGTATGTCAAAATGTCTGAAAACGAAGGAAAATTTAATTTCGTGGTGTCCCATTATCAATTTCTTAATCGATGGGGTTGGATGTACCAACAGATCTTTAGGGACAGGATAAAAAAGTTACATACTACTGCTATGGGCGAAAAATAAGGTTTTCTTTTAATAACATTGTTTAATTGTTTTTAATAAATCGTCATCGATCTCCGATTCGCTTCAGGGTTTCGATTTACGGACAAAGATTACACAAATGTCTCGATTTGAATTACTTGCAGGTAAATTTAGTTATTTAGCTCTCGATATTTTTTACAAAATTGTTTGAATTATTTTTTCAAATATGACGAAATCTGTTTGGAATTTATTTAAAACTTGTTTATTGTTGAGTTTAAAAGCAGTAAACAGATTGTATGAAAAAGTGACCAATTCACATTACCAGAAAGTCCGAATAATGCAAGTTAAAAAATCCGAAATCATTTTTTGTGTTATTCATGTAATTTGTCCACTTTGGTTGATCTACTATTGGCTTTAATCGACTTGATTACCTTTTTTGGACTAAAAGCAACACTCTATTTTTCATTAAGTCACATAATCTTAATTTTGACAAATTTTGATCTATTCAGTTATTGCAGTAAATCCTTGATTTCTGGTAGATTTTAATTAAAAAATTTGTAGAAATAAATTGATTATTGTGAGGAAACGCGAAGTGTGCACATTCATGTTTTCATTGAATTTGTCTATATTAATCTTCCATCTTTTACGTTCAAAAAATTAAGAGTTACAGCGTTAATTTTATAAATAACTTGTGTAAAGGTACTCAACTACAGGTTTGCTGCTTGGTAAAAATATAGACGTGTGAGCTTTAACAATTCTTTTTTATATTAAGTTAATTATGGTGAATCGTGCTTAAAACCGAGTGTGCACATTCGAGCTCAAAGTGGCACATTCCGATCTCGGGAAAATGAAGCGCGCCGCTCTGCGTCGCGATTCATTTGCTTCTCTCGCTCGGAAATGTGCCCCTTTTCGCTCGGAAATGCACATTCATTGGATTTGTTTAAGTGTTATGTTAATGTTTCTCTACATAAAAACTAAATGATATGGTCTGATGGCAAAAAAGTTTATAATGATTTCTTAAAATGTACCTATTAGACGACTACTTCCCTGTTCTCAATATTAATATTATAAAAGATTATGAATTAATTCGTTCAATAGCAACTCAACATCGGTAACGAGAGTTTAAAAACACTAATCTAGTGAGTTTCAATTAGAAGAATATTATGATTTAAAATACTCAGTGTGTTAAAATTTGATGTTACCATTAAATTTAATTATTTTGTTTTATATCGATGATTATATGCATCTTGATAAATTGAAATGAAAACACTTCACATATCGTGGCAATACAGCTATTTTAATTTGTAAATAATAAAGCAACAAAAGTAATGATGACGAAGAAGCGGAAATTGATTCCGATATTACAAAAAATATATGCGAACCAGCTTTTAATGTAAATTCAAACACAAATATATCGTGCTCTGATTTATTTGAGTTAAAAAACAAGTAACTAATTCAAAATTAAAAAAAAAATTGTATGAGACATTATTTTTTTTCAACATTCCTTTATTCACTAATCAAATTTTATCTAAATAGGAATACGTTGGTGCTAACAGGCCAGCTTTTTAAATTTTGAGACACATCATTCTTCTTTTTGTTGGGCTTTCTTTATCAGGCTTTACTTATAACAGACCATATTAACTTAGACAATTTCAATGAAAACAAAGTATGTGAATATTCGAGCGAAAAGTGGCACATTTTCGAGGTCGGAGTGTGTCACTTTGAGCTCGAATGTGCACATTGGGTTTTAAACACGATTCACAATCAATAATTTATTTTCGAAAAAAATTGCAATATAAAATTACAGACTCTTTTTTATACCAGTAATACTTAATCGTTAATTTATTAGTTTTAATCCAAAGTTAATAAAAATCAAAACACAACATATTGTTTTCAGTATAAAACTTAAAATTAGAATAAAATAATTTGTTTTTAATTTAAAGACAGAAGATTAACGTAACTAAAGACAATGAAACGAAGATGTGCACATTCGAGCGAAAAGTGGCACATTTCCGAGCGAGGGAAGCAAATGAAACGCGACGCGGAGCGGCGCGCTTCATTTACCTGAGATCGGAATGTGCCACTTTGAGCTCGAATGTGCACGCTCGGTTTTAAGCACAGTGGGCAATCAATCTACTTTTAATAATACAGGATCGTATTCTTACGACGAATAAAATATTTATCTAATTTATTGCTTTAAAACTGTACAATAAATAAGAACTACACGTAGAAAAAAATATCCTTAATATAACTATCTAATGTATACCCAATTGACGTATTGTTCTGACAAGGATTCGAATGTCTAATTTAACGATATTTATAAGTCAATTTGACAATTCATAGTATGATCAAAACAGCTCTACATAGTATACTTATAATAAAGATTCATTTATTTGATTCAAGCGTTCAAACGAAAAGCTCTCGTGAACGTGTGCAGTATCCGTCGTGTAGGTAACTGTATAGTTAATTTGAGGATTTGAATAGCTAAAATAGGGATATGTATGGTTATTATAACGATATCCGTTAAATCACTATGACAAGAGTCTTTTGAATGTCTAAAACAGTAATACGGATCGTTACTATAACAATCCGCAATAAGGAAACTCTGGATAGCTAAATTAGCTATACGGCGTATCCCTGTGAAAGATAACTATCCAACGGATAGCTATAATAGGCGTATGCCTATTATATATTATATATTATATGCCTATAAATATCGTTATAATAACCATACGTATGTATGGTTATTATAACGATATTTTTTTCTCCGTGTAGTAAAATTCTCGGGGGATTTCGTTGTACGTGAAAAAATCATTCAACCATTTGTGTAGAGAATACGGAGATCCAAAATTTTTGGCAATAACCAAAATTTATCTCTAAAATTTATTCTTGTAACATTTGCCACTGAATATTCCTGTGAAGAGTGTAGGTGCACCGATGATGACTTCGGGTATTTTTTTAAACTGACGAAATTAAATTTTAAATCTTATTCTGAGCCATAGTCTAAAGCGACTGGGCCAATACAATTTAGCCGGGATCCTCTTTGCCTGGAAGAATTATAAGTATTTCGATACAAATGAACTAGATTATCTAAGTAGCTGCGAGAATCAGTTCACAGAAATTCTATTAGTGAAAATCTCATTCAATTTGAGGCTGCTTCTCGTCTTGTGATGTACAATTTGTGTAAATCACATTTCTTTTTCGCTCATCCCTCTCTGAACTTTTTATTTCATTCAGGTTATTTCTTTTCTCGCGGCCGGTTTAGCTCGTACAAATGTATTTGCCTTGAGCTGAACGATAAAACACAGGTCTTATCAAAAGGTCGGCCCATTTTCTATGTCTTCGTTCCGCGCCGCCTTCGCTCGGACGAAAAATCTGCGCGACGAGATTTACCGTCGCCTTTTTTTCGCAATTAATTTATTACAACGTGAAAGAAGCGGATTAAATTGCTAGATTTCAGTAATACTACCTTTGCCTAATGAGTATTACTCCCGGAACTGAGCTGGGCTTTCTCCCGGATCGCAAAGCTCGGGAGAGTTGTGAAACCAACGCCTGCTAAGTGTATGCAAGGCACATGCGATTATACAGTGACAGCGACTGCTGCGAGCCTGGGGCTACATACATAAAACTTGAATAGAATGTATATATTATTACAAAATTTTATCCAAAATTCGGTTTAAGTGAGAATTTCTGAATAAAATACAAAATATTACCAATATTTCTAACACGTAAGTAATCTCATTTTTCTATTTTCAAGTTTAAATTCTAAAACGGTTTGAGCGAATTTGATTCGAAAATAGCTACCACACACACCTCTTAAAAGAGCAGCAAAACGTGAATATCGAAAAAGAAATATTAAACAAAATCTTTCCTGCGGCGATCGATCGAAGTACAAGTCGAAGTAATTAGTTTCGGAAACAGAGGACCGATTTATACATATGCATCTTGCGATCTGTGTACTTAACTGTAATTTGGAATGTCGTAAAGAAAATCGGAGCAAACTTCCTTCGATTTCTTTTGAAGTAGCGAGGAAGGCGGAGAATGGTGGTCATTTAGTGGAGCCCTTTTCTCGCTTGGTAAATTATTCGACGATTTAAAACGCCGTCAGAAATCAATGGCAAGCGATCCGAACCTAATATAAACTACGAGTTGAAGAGCTGGCAATAATAAAAAGTGGAAAACTTTGAGAAAAATCAACGGAATCAAATAAATGCGCCTAGTCATGCATTTGTGTAGACGCGCCACCACCGCCGTCGCTTTGTTTCCGTGTAAACTTAAAACGCCCCATTGGCTTCCCGAAAGAAATGACGAGACGACGCTGGTCTTCAATAGCGCCCCAGGCCTCATTAAAGAAATACGCAACATTGAAATTGTGTCGTGGAATGAGAAGAAATCCACCGGAGGAACTGCCTTTTATTCATTAAACCTTAGCCGTCTGCTTATACTTTCGGAATATTAAAATATCCAAGCAGATTTACAAATTTAAATGCTTCGAGAAAACTCTGTAAAAAGTTATACCTTTATCCCACACTTTCTTTTTTAAACTCCCTTCTAACCCACTTTATTTGATAACCAATAATTTTTAAATGTTTCGATATTTGAATTTTTTTTTCTTAAATTTGTTGTTTGTTTATTCTCTTATTTTTTTAATGAGCCTATGAGTTACTGATTATAATTTGTTTAAAATTGAATTGTGAAAATGATTTATTGATTTTTATTTTGAACTAGTTGACCCGCCTCCGGCTTCGTACGAGTATTGAGATTTTGAGTTAAAAACTTATTTTTATCAAAATACAATATAGCCTGTAGTGCTCGGAGATAGTGTAGCTTTTTATTGGCGAAATAATTTTGAGAAACGGCTCAGGCGTTTCGGAGATTATCTCGGTCAAACGTACAACCATACAGAAAGACAAAAATTACAAAAATGTCTGTTTGAGTTTTGGTAGCGTGAAAATAACCATATGAGCTTAACAAAAAGCCTTTATTGGAAATGAGAGATACATCAATTTGGTTTTTCTGTATAGACAAAATTCTTAATATTATTGAAAAATACGGCACATTTATAACGACCATGTTTTGCAACAAAAAAAAATTAATTTAAAAATGTAAAACTATTAAAATCGACCATAACATTCCTATATTTTGTTGATATACATGGAACGTGTGTGGTTATAACAATTTTTTTAATAAACCATTAATATTGTAATACGGGGAGGAATTAATTACATTTTTTCTTATCTGAGGTGATATTTCAGTATCTGAATATTTATTTAATATATCCTATGTCTGATAATACTGTGTTACTTATTTTTATTATCAACGAGCTGTGGTATACTTTCTAAATAGGTACGCATATACAAAGCACAAACATGGTTCTGATATTGTAATTTTAGAATATAGTGTTTTTTTGGTCGGAAGCCTTCGCGGGCGTGCGCACATCAACTTATCAAAGTTTTATTTTAATCGGATGAATGGTATAGGAACACGTAGAACATGAATAAACAAACATTCATTTTTATGTCGTGTACGGAGCTTAATCAAACAATGTACATTTAAATATCGTTAATTCTATTAAATATGATCCATGGTTGAATGTTGATTTTTTTGGTGTAACACTGGCCAACAGAATTTTTTTTCTTCTTTTCGCCATGTGCTTTACGTACTTTTTTATTCTAATTCTGCGGATATTTTAAAAATCAACTATATCGCCAGGTTCTGGAGAAATGTTTTTTTTAACATCTATATTAGATTTTACTAGGTCTAAAAATACTTTTGTTTATTAGTAATATGAAAATACTAATAGTAATAACAAAAGGTTTATCATGCTAATAATTATGTCTAAGCAGGTTATATATGCCGGGCTTGATTTCTATGTCATAGTTCTTAAAACAGTCCCCTTTTTCTGGTTATTCTTGTATCATCAATATTAGTTTTAACTTTATTTATATTTACAATCCGATCTGATGAGAAATAAGTAAATTAGTTAAATTTTACAAAAAGAGCACATGTTGAATGCAGTCTCAGTGCAAGGCACCCTCTGTATCATCAATACGAGTTTTATTTGTTAATTCCTGACGTCATGAACAAAAATTGTTCTTATGGCTATTATTAGCAGTATAAAACGAAATAATTCATAAAGAAAACTGAAAAAAATTGAAAATTTGTTGCTATGTCTAATCGATGGAACTGGCATTTTTCCAATTTTAAATACATTTACGGACTACAAAAAATATTGCAAAGGCCACCAGTTGAATAGCCCTGCTTTTGGTACCTGTAGCTATGTTACTCGACTAGAAAAAGAACATTTCCAATAAAACCTAACGCAGTAAATGCTAAAAATAAACCACAATAGCATTAAAAAATGTTAAACTATAAGAAAACTAAAAAAGAGTTGATATTAAACTTTCTCAAAAATATTCTCCTTTGGTACTTATTGGTTAAAACTACGATTTATTATAAGCAGAGCGGGATTTACCATAAGGCTAGAAAGGCCTAGGGCGGCATATGTTGGAGTTAAAAAAATTAAATTACAAAATGAAATATATACAATATTTTACATATGAATACATCCAAAAACCATATAAAAACGCATCGATCATACATAAAGTGACCAATTTTTTTTCTCTAAAAATGGGACGCTTGGTAATGGTGCTTAAAACCGAGTGTGCACATTCGAGCTCAAAGTGGCACATTCCGATCTCGGGAAAATAAAGCGCGCCGTTCCGCATCGCCCTTCATTGCTTCCCTCGCTCGGAAATGTGCCACTTTTCGCACAAATGCGCACATTCTGGTATTTATTGGATTTGCCTATATTAATCTTATATTCTTCAATCCAAAAAATTAAAAGTCGAATAAATTTAGATTTTTTATTTGTTTGAAAAAGGTTATAGATTTTATATCCCTTTTGATAAGTTATCATGATGCTCTTCTGCACGCCTAATTGCACCGAGCCTGATAAAATTATTTTCAGGTGTACTTTCGAATGTTTGCTAATTTACATTTTTAATCAATTAAAATTGTGTATGGCAGTATCTTCTTCTTTTTCTTTATCTTCGCCTTTAATGCAATTGTTCCAACTGCTGCCTTATCGGGGTAGGCGTGTTCTTAAGAAGTATTCTCTTCTATCATAAACATTTGGGATGTATCGTGTCAAGTAAAACCCTTCGGTTCGATATTTCAGTGAATCCATTCAGGAAATTCTAACAATAAATAAAACTCCCATACGGTTTGTTGTATTTCATTATACCATTCAAAAATCCTAAAATGAATTAATTTAATTATTGAATAGAAATGTTGTCATTTTTGTGTTTTTGTATTACCATCTTTTATTAATCAACTATTTAGTTCATAGATGTTTTACAACTTATATATCATTCAAGTTAACAAGAAATATAAAGATAAAGAGACAGCGCCTCTTTGATCACAAGTTGGCCTAAACGCGATAAGTGGATGGAAAAATTACTGACTAGCGTCATTAGAAAGAGCATGAAAAATAAAATTGGTTTGTGGAAAAAAATGTTTAAAAAAAGTTTGGGAACATTGAGAAAAACTCAAATGAAAATCGACCTATCAGAATTAGTTTCTGAAAGCTCGAATCAAAAAAAAATTTATAAAAATTTTTCGGATCGTTTAGAACCTTTTTCATCAATATCTAGCTTAAATAATTGGTGACAATTAAAAAAACTCGTTAAAATTGCGATAAAAACTCGTTCAACCGTCCAAGCGCAGCTTATTTTTTAAGTCGCTAAAACTCCATGTTCCAGGCACTTTTAAGAAAAAAAAATATACACGATTAATCAGTTTATTGCCCTCTACAATTTGAGCCCGGTCAGTAATTTTTCCGTTCGGTAGGCCAAAAATTGACCTAAGAGGCGTTGACTCTTTTGTTTTAGTTTATGAGTATATTAAATATTGTTTACCAGCAGTAGAAAAAAAAAGCGAAAATTCTTGTAGATGAGGGGCGGCAAAATATTTCCAGCTTAGGGGCGACAAATTCGTATATCCGATTATAACTAAAAATAAAATAGAACTAATTGAAGATGAGCGTGGTATTAATAATAGTATTTTTTTTGCAGATGGTAACCAGGACGAAAAAAATATTTGTAGGCGGTCTTTCAGCGCCCACAACTCTGGAAGATGTAAAAAGTTACTTCGAGCAGTTTGGCCCGGTGAGTTTTTAACTTTGCCTTAATATTTTCAATTCGATCGCAAGAATATAAATGTTAGTTTTTGTTTCGGGCGCTTAATATATTTTACACAATCAAAGTTTGTAATATGCCAAGATCCGAACTTAAAGACTGTCAAGTCATTCCATTGAAATTCGTAGTTCCATCAATCAGAAAACGAATCTGAATTACTAAGTTGAATTTTCCCAACTTCATAATTCTTTTTCACAGTTTCACTTTATTACATTTTCTTTCAATTTGTTGGAGAACTGAAAGATCATTTTTAAAATTGTTTTTGTTACTTTCATATCCATTGCTGGAGCCTAGAATACAGTCTGTGGATTAAATATAATTGAGGTTGCTTTGTCATCGTAGAAAATATTACCTTCTTAGATGGTGTGTGCATAACGCTTAGAAATTTTATAAGAATCGCCTCGATAACGGGGACTCAAATTGGAATTATGCAGCCAGCGAGTTTTAATTTATTTCAATTAATTAAATCTTTTATAAAGCCCTAATCTAATATCTGAGCTTTAATTTCTCAATGGCGCTTTTCATTATTTTAGTAAGTAGTTAAGCGGTATTTAAAACTTTGCTTTTACAAGATTTTCTAAATTTTTCCATTGATTTTTATTTTTCGTATTTACATCAAAATTTACTTTTAGCGGTCTCCAAAAATAAAAGAATGGTTCTATGTATCACTAGTAGGTTTGTATGTGGGCGATTTTTCAAAACTACACCACAATTTTTTTGCTTCTTTCACGGGTAATCTATACTTATGGAAATTTTTAGTTTATAATTTTTAATGTAGTTCAAAAAAAATGTTAATGAAAAAGGTAGATTTACGTATACAAGTACTTATTGTGCTGCGTTGTGTTTTGTGAATTATTCTTTTCAATTTTTTTAAATTTTTAGTTAAAGTGTGTTCATGTTTTTTTTTAAAATAATTTTTAAGATAAAATTATTTAATCAAACTTTGGAAAAAATGTACTTTTGATTGAAAAGAGAGAATATGAATTTATACTAATAGAAGGAATACAAGGATATCGCGCTCGGCTTTTTGTTATTATTTATATAAATAAATAATTTTCACATTAAATGCACTTACTTTATTTCTAAATAGAAAAACTCGGTTTTGTGCTAACAAAACTGATCTTATATTGCAATGAGCAGAAGGGGGTGAGAAGTTATAAATATATCATATGTTTGAGAAAGAGGAATGATTGTTCTAATTAAAACGTATTTTTAACATAGCAATGAGTGGAAGGGAGCGAGAACATACGGCGGTCTAAGAAGTAAAATGAGAGAGAATGATTAAAATTATTTACCTAACTTTTAATCAAATTTATTGAACAATACCTATGTAACGTTTTGATTGGAAAGAGAGACATTCTTTAGTTATTTTTCTAATTAATAATTTTTACATTAAAGACAATTATTTTATTTCTAAATAGAAAAATACGGTTTTGTATTAACAAAACTAATCTTGTATTGCTATGAGCGGAAGGAATTAGAAGATACCATTTATATAAATCATACATTTGAGAAGCAGGGATCGACTTAAAAATATATTTTTAACATAGCAATGAGTGAGAGGAAGCGCGAAAATACGGCAGTCTAACAAGTAAAAGTGAGAGAGAATGATTAAAATTATTCATCTAACTTTTATTTAAATTTATTAAAGAAAATATAACTTTTTGTTTCAAAAGAAAGAAATTGACATAAAAAAAATGCGATGAAATGTTCTAGCGAGAAGTGGCACATTTCTGAGCCAGGGAAGCTTTATTTTTGCGAGCTCGCAATGTGCCACTTTGAGCTCTAATGTGCACATTGGGCTTTTCTTCATTATTTTTATAAAGTAATATTTTTTACATTTAAAGACCCTCATTTTATGCTATACATAGAAGGAAAAGTGCAAAATATTAAAGAGATGCATATGCGCCCACACACCGGTTTGAATACTTTTTCTGGTAATTTGACGAGCGAACGAACACTAAGCAATGAGCTTTATGCATGCAGTTAATTATTTAAAAACAGCTTTCGTGTTGCTACTGGGTTGAGTATAAAGCTTGTTTGTTTTTATGTTTAACAACACATTACAGCTACCAAAGTACATACATTTCTACGTCCCAACGGATACATACTGTACAATACATTTCAGGTAATTCTCCGACTTGATGGACAAAGTTGGTTGCGAATTTAACGAAATGTTATTATTTAGATGTGTATTGGGAATCTTATTATTTCGGATTTCTAAATCGTTATATTGTTCTGGTAGTTATAGTTGGAAGTTCAGGTATCATTTGCTGCATCTGCTGCTGTTGCTTACAGACGATTTGCATGGGTTATATGCGTCATCTGTGCGATGTTTCAGCAGGAAGTGCAAGATCGTCAATAGGAAAACTCAAATTTCAGCCATTATACTATAATAGAAACAAAGCCGAATTCATATAATTACTTAACTTGCTCGTGCGAATGCGAAACGTTCTCAACCTTTGAATTGTCTCCTGGCACTTTTCAATTAGAAATCTGCCCCTCGAATAAATCAACGACTGAGCGAATTGTAAGACAAAGATTTGCTTTTGGAGTAATTTATTTTGCACAAGATTAGTCATGGATGGGGTAAACTATCATGAATAGAAACACTAATGAGGATGACCGTTCTCATGAATAGAATTTCTAAGTAGGCTGCTTAAAACGATACCCACGATCCTGAAATTAGTACATAATTTAGCTTTTCAGGCTCCCAACTTTACCAACTTCTCTATGAAACAGAGGCCTAGGTTTCGTTGAATTCGTAAATAGGTTATTTTTAGAAACAGTAATCGAAGTTATTTTTTTATTTGCGAATTCGATTTTAGGGGTGTGGAACTTGGTAAATTTGGAAGCTATTAGTTAAATGCTTTTGGACGACTGAAGGTTCAAAACTCTGAAACACAGATTTTGTTTATATTTACAGAATTTAAAAATGATTGCTTCAACATTAATTTGCTAAAGCGGTATGGCGCACTATTCAAAAATGCTCAACTAAAACGACTTCAAAGTTTTACTGAGCGGTTGATCTTCGCAAATTTCCATTCTTGTAAGAAATAACTCAGTAGCCCAAAGGTTATATCACAACTAGTTATGAAGCTCAAGGTTTTTGGTTCGAGTCTCGCAGAATGTTGTTTTTTCGAATCATTTACAATTAAAAAAATATATTTCTTTTTTTGTTTTTAATTGCTATTTCTTAATCGTTTTTTGTGTTCGAATATTTCCTGAAAGTAAATACTTTAGAACGACTTCGTAAAATCTATGTTTATAAACAAATAAAAAAAATCACAAAACTTTTTCGAAATTCAATTCATTTCATTGTACAAACAATGAAATTAATTTTCGAAAAGATAATGTTCAATATCAATTGTACTCTCTATTATTTAATAAAATGATAAAATACGTTTGATTTTCGTCAAAACTCTTTAATGATAGAATAGTATTTATAAAAGTGAACAAAATTAATAACTATTTAAAAAAAAATTAAAAGCACCTTGTGTTTAGAAAACAAACCGCAAAATTAGTTTTTTTTTTTTTTGATTTTACCATAGATATCATTTTGGATCACGTACTATTCAATAAAGTTATTCATGTTAAACATTTGAACGCATGATATTATTTTTTTTGTAAAAGTTGAAGTATAATTGCAATACTCCTTTCTTCGCCCCCCTGACACTGTTCGGTGCTCTACAAACTATTACAGAGAGCTTTGTATTTTGAAGATCTGACTGCATAAATAATAAAAGCAACATCGCTTTTTTTGTTCTCATTGAAACACTATATTATCTAATTTGTTTTTTTTTACTTAATTCTCAATAATATTACATATGGATTATTGAGCGTTAACTGATATATTAATTTCTATCCAACAGTGAACCAGTGTGAAGTATAATAATATGTACACAGTGACCCATATTGCATTCACTACCAATACTTTCTTAAGACAAAATTTTATTTCCTGCTTATTTGTTTTTTTGTATAAAACTTAATACAGTCGAACCTCGATAAGTCGAAGTCGAAGGGACACCAAAATTAATTCGAATTATCAATAATTCGAGTTATTAAAAAAAGCTTAAAAATTAAATATATATTTGTGTATGTATATATCTTTTATATGAAATGGTATTTTATATAACGTAATTAGAACTATAAGTGGTTTAAAGCATACTTTAAAAATTCCGCTTTAAATAAGTCACTGTGATTGGCTCATTTTTGATACACCATTATGGCCGTTAGCTAATTGACTAATCAGAAAGGTTAATCACTTCGTAACCATAGTTATATTAGAATAGTTTATTTCAACTTTTTTGAAATAGGCATTTTGTCGAGAAACACTTTCCAACTTGAGTTATCAAAGAATTAGAGTTGTGGAGTTATTAAAGTTTAACTGTACATACAATTTATTAAAGTGGTTAAGCTAAAAATTTTCATATTACTTACAACAATTGTTAAATGATAAAGAAAGGTGCGTCTACTTATGCATGCCCGTGAGAAGTTATACTACTTGGCAGAACTAAATTAAATGTAATCAGAAATACCAGGATGTGCATATTTGAGTGAAAAGTGGCACATTTCTGAGCGAGGGAGGCAAATGAAGCGCGACGCGGAGCGGCGCGCTTTATTTTTCTGAGATCGGAATGTGCCACTTTGAGCTCGAATGTGCGCACTCGATTTTAAGCACCTTTCACAAAATTTAGGCTAATAAATTATTCATACACGGAGAAAAAAATATCCTTAATATAACTATCTAACGTATACCCAATTGACGTATTGTTCTGACAAGGATTCGAATGTCTAATTTAACGATATTTATAAGTCAATTTGACAATTCATAGTATGATCAAAACAGCTTTACATAGTATACTTATAATAAGGATTCATTTATTTGATTCAAGCGTTCAAACGAAAAGCTCTCGTGAACGTGTGCAGTATCCGTCGTGTAGGTAACTGGATTGTTAATTTGAGGATTTGAATAGCTATAATAGGTATACGTATGGTTATTATAACGATATTTTGTTCTCCGTGCATATCCGTTAAATCACTATGACAAGAATCTTTTGAATGTCTAAAACAGTAATACGGATCGTTACTATAACGATCCGCAATAAGGATACTCTGGATAGCTAAATTAGCTATACGGCGTATCCCTGTGAAAGATAACTATCCAACGGATAGCTATAATAAGGATACGTATGGTTATTATAACGATATTTTTTTCTCCGTGTAAAATTAAATCAATAATTTAATCGTTTTTCCTCACTCGCATCTACTTAATTCTCGTATCTTTTGGCCCACTTCCACTCATTACTATGGCAAATACGTTTTTTGAACATAATATTCATATTTACTTTTAATTTTTTGATTTGAAAGTGAAAAGATTAATTAAGGCAAATCAATTAATACGAGGATGTGCACGTTTCAGCGAAAAGTGGCACATTTCCGAGCGAGGGAAGCAAATGAAGCACGACGCGGAGTGGCGCGCTTCATTTTCCCGAGATCGGAATGTGCCACTTGAGCTCGAACGTGCACACTTCACATTAAGCACGATTCACAATACTTAACTTATTTTCTAAAAAAAATTAATTATCCTAATTAATATTATAAAAGCGAAAGTTACTCTGGCTGTCTGTCTATCCGTGTGTTACCTTTTCACGCCTAAACATAAATTAGTTTTTAAATCCAATTGAAGTGCCGCCGTCAAAACAGCTTGTAGTATAAAACCTTTTCATAGAATAGACCTGTTAAGCAGCAATAACACCGAACCGCACCCGTCCTTAATCCTCTCTCAGGTAGCGTAATTTTTAGAAAAGTTGTAAAATTTAACTTCGAGTCATCGACCTATTTACTAATGGAAACTTGAATTTAAAGAATTGTAAAACGCTTCGACTTATTAAATGATTCGATTTATAGAAATTCGATTTGTTGACATAAAAATATTAACGTTGAGATAGGCAAATCTTAGAGAAACAGGTTCGAGCTCGAGCTATCAAAAATTCGTCTTATCGGCGTTCGACTTATGGCAGTTTGACTGTATTTTATCCAATAATACCGATTTAATTAAACCTAAAATAAAAAAAATATTTATTATTGGACAACGTTGAGATTCGAAGAACAGTAATAGATGGGGTTACGAAAATCCAGCGTATAATCGCCAATAAATTGTGATTATTCTAAGCCACAAAAGCGGTGCCACTATAAAAGGAAAGACATAAAACGAATGATTTACACGTACTTAATGACATTGCGAATCTAATTAGTTGCAACAATAAAGCGAGCCGTAGGAAGGAAGGAAGGGAAGGAGCGAAAAAGAGAAAAACTAGTGTGACATGGTGGAGTAATCAATTATAGAAGAAACTTGCGGTACAGACATGTGAGTCGTAACTCAGGCGTGGAAGCAAAACTCTTGCGAGATCCAGGAGTTTGTAAGATTCGCATACCTACCGAGTCCTATTTCACTACATAAATCCGAGGAAAAGTTCACAAATATCGTAAAAGTAGAACGAACCTAATCTAAATTATGGTCGGGCCGGAAATACATCATCTAGGGAAATAATAACTAAAGAAAATTCATACCCAGTCGAAAATATCAAAAGACAATTCCATTTTATTACTTTTCTTTTTATAGCTTCAAAGCACGCGCAAAAAGCCCATATTCGCGAATAAATTCGAGAATAAAGTCGAAAAAACAAAACGAACGCAATCCGCCTGGAGTGCTGCACGAACAAAAACCCACGGAAGCAATTCTTACAAAACAATACCTTTGTAAAATACGAACTTCTTTATGCAACCGATCTTTTCTCTAATATAATAACGCTTTGGTTTCAAAAAGGCGTATCGATATCCGGAAAATCGAAATTCTATATCACCAATTTAGCTGCTTGCTGGAGGTTGAGTGCAGGAATGCCAATATTACGGCATCCAGACGTACGACACAGCTTGCTCCCGGGTATTTACTGCTTACTAAATCGTTTAAACATACGTCTCCATTAAACTTATTCTTGTCAAACGCAAGCTCGGTTTACATCTCTCGACGCAATCGAGAACAAGAAAATCGACTAGTAAAGTATTTCGATTACAGAAAACGAAACCAGTAAAAAACAACTGCTTTCAGTATAATGCCGGCGTTCTACTACCTTAAGAAAATAAAAACCCGCCCATAAAAGCCAAGAATATGAAAAATCATTTTTCCGTATAATACGCCTCCTATACGGATTTATGCCGCCGTTCGGGCTTCGGAAGAGTATTTTTTATCAAATCAACATTTATAAAAAGAGGCAGGACGAAAAGCTCCTCTTCGCCGATCGATGTATTTTTGTTTCGAAAATGTTGAAAGGAAGAATCGGCGGATAGACAACGGCGGCCTAGTTTTGCCCAGAAATGCAAAAGTCGGAACTAAAATAGTACGGCGGCGACACTGCCAATAAAATGTTGTTTATTCGTTTGCAACCAACCGCTGGGAAGGCAATAACGATGAGAAACTTGTAGAGTTTTCCCGCGCAGCTAAATCACTTTAATGACTTCACTCTGCAAAAGGAATATTTGAGAAAGCCGTATTAACGGCGCAAGGGGGGTGGGGGGTTAAGAACTATAACCTAAAGCAACTGTTTGAGAGTAACCGAACGCCACGAACCACACACCGAAACTAAAAATATTTAACTTTCGAGCTAAAGGGAGAAAGTTAAGATTGTTAACTGAACGGTTTATAAAGAAAATTACACATCGGTTTAGTTCGGTTTTGTAAACTTCAGCTTCTCTTATTTCTCCACTTTCGATAGCTTTTAATCGCTTGGATGAAGCAACATATTCGATTACTTACCGCCATGCTTCTTCACGTTCGCTCACTAAGAACAATTTTTTCTACTTATTTTATTTCAATTAATTTACTTAAAAAAATATAAACCCACCACAAAATTGAGAATCAACAGAATCAACAGTGGTTTTTCATACGATTTATTTAGTTGAATTGTGAAAAAAGAATTTTAATGCAAAAAATTATATAGGTATACCTTGAAGAGTGATTCTCAATCTTTTTTTCATCGTGATACATTTTTAATAAGTAAAAACTTTGCGAACACGTTAACAATAAATGTATTGTTTGAGAACCCTTATACCGGTCTGCTACTCCTGAAGCACAATCGCGTCGAGTTCGCGCAAGTGACGTCACTGTGAAGCATATAGTTCATTCGTAGCATGGTGTAGTGCAGAAATTGTGGTTCCCATTTAAATAATATTTTTGTTACACATTTGTTGTAGTTGGAATGTGAGGTTTTGTTTTATTTCATTTAATAATTACCTTCACGTTAAAAATCAGAAATATTGATTATTTAAAAAATACTTATTTATTAACAATTTTTAAATATTTGTCAACCTTTCATACGATGCTATTGTTTTTTAAAACGTGATTAAAACTGCATTATATATGGGTTTCTAACAATCTAGCTCGTGCTTCGCAATGATGTCGGACGTGAGGAGGTGGGGATGCGCGTCGGCATACCGGTATAAGTGTATTGTGATTCGTACTATATATAAGTAGGGCAGAGGTTCCACTTATGGCCCTTGCCCCACTTTTGACCACTTTGATTTTATTTATAAAATAATAACACTGAGGTTGGAATTTGTAGAAGATCATTGAGTTTCAAAAGAAGTATAAGCAATAGCACAAATTTGTGACCAAAAGTAGAGAAAGATGGTCAAAAGTGGAGAATTTAGTCATTTTAAAAACAATAATTTAGCTTTATCTTATTAATATTTATTATATTTTCAAAGCAAGTGTTTTATCTGAAAAAGTACAGTTTAAAGGATAAATCAGTAGTCTAAAACTTATTTGTAGAAAATTTAGATATTTATTCCAATAGAAATGCAATAATATTTTCAAGGTGGCGATAAGTGGAGCCTACATACAAAATGATATTTATTGTATGGTTTTGTGAAATTCGGCGGCACATCTCAAGAATCTCGTTGTTCACTAAAGTGCCCCGGCACCGTGGTCGAGAATCACTGTCTTACACTTGACCCCTCATATACATGGGAGATCAGTTCTTGAGAAAAATATGTGAACCGAAATCGGAACTTGGTATGAAAAATCGTGCAAAACGAAAATAAAGTAAATTCGCATAATTTAGCCAGTTGTTCAATTAAATTGATTTAGTGCAAAGTAGGTAAAATTACACAAATAAAATATCAATTTGTTAATCAAATAATAATTTGGCAAATAGTAATTTGTTATGCGACTATACTTGAAATTATTAAGGTAGGATTATAAAATCCAAAATACTATCTGTTATAGTTCAAAGTTTTAAGAGGGATCCTACAAATCGCTCGTTTGGGGGCCTGTAAATTTTTAAATATTGTCTTATAATTAACATAATAATTACATAAAAAAATAATTAAATATGATTTTTTTACCAAGTGTTTAAAAAAATCATATATTTTTTTTAAATTTAGTTCGATTGCAATTACTACCTCTGATATTGAATATCTTTCTTATCTAACAAGTAAAAAAAATATTTTACCTAGAATTTCTTGAAATACAAATCCGCCTGCACAATCTCTGAAAACCGGTACTTAAGAAAACTTAGAAAAACTGCAATAAGCTCTAAAGTAAAAGTTTAAGAATTTACTAAATAGAAAATTAATTAATTTTCCAGGTTAGAGCTCTTTAAAATTTAACAAGAAATTTTCACAAGCCACTTCATAGGAGCATATGTACGTGGAAACTAATAGTTTTCTGGGTTATTTTTAAAGTTGATCGTAATTTATAACATAAACAATTACATTTCGGTTATTGCATTTGAAGAAACATAAATGCTCTTCATATGAAATATCGGGCAAGATAAAGTTTTTAACGTAGAAGGGTACCCCTAGTTATTACGTTTCGCGGACTGTAGCTGGCGCTGCTTACTTTCAAATTACAGATTGAAATCACTAGTTCTTAATATACCAATAGATAGCACTCGTGTATGTTACGTCACACACATCGTCACTCTCACTGCTCATGACGTCAAAAATACAAGTTCTTATTAAAAGGCAGCTATTGCAAAACAGAAACTGTGTAGGTGGCACAGAAGATTAAAACTTTTATACCACGTTCTCACAAGAATACTAGGTTGAAATTGCAATATAATTTCTACCTAATTATTTAAAGTTTTATACCTATTTATCTAAAATTTTGATTACATGTAATACATACATATATATTGTAAGTTGCATCAATCGAATTTGTTTTTACTAGTAATACTCTTTGAAACATTTAGTGAAGGTGGAGTTTAAAATGATTTACCCTTATGAATAAATTATTTTCTCATACCTATTTTACGACCATTATTAACAAATATTGTCTAATAAAAAGTTGTTATCAAAAATTAAAAGATTTATTAAAAGATTTGTTAGTACTATTATCTTTATAGATCTCGTAGTATTTCACAATAATACCGTTTGAAAAAATAAATAAATGCTCTTCTTCTTCTTGCCTTTTTATACCTGTAGTCAGGTTGAGGCGATTTACCCGCTCTCAAAAATAAAATAATTAAAATTCTATAATAGGTAAATAAGTTTTATTATTACATATAAAAGTTTAAAAAGGTAAAAAAAATAATGATAGAACATTAATTAATTGTAACTCATAGGTGTATTCGGATTGTAAAACAAAATGCAATCGAGATTCTTTCCATGTGTTATTTAACATGTTATAAATCATAATGAATTTTACAGTCTTTTGCAAATTTTATACGGCAGACAACTAACTTTTGTAAGTGGGCATTGATAATAATTTGATATTCTACAGCATGAGACTGCTGTGCAGGGTTTCCAGAAAATTTTTCTTCAAGTCGCCTGACCTGTGATCGAAAGTCGCAAAATATTCTGAAGAGTCGTCTAATCGTAAGCTTGACAAAATTCAATAGATACACTTGAATTTACCGCGTAATTTAGAATGTATTTTAGTACAATTTTATAAAGGAATTTGAGAATCATTGCGATTATTCGTACTTATTGTTGAAATAAAATCATTTGGGATGATTGCCAATGTTAAACAATGAAAAGAGCTCAAAGAGCCTGATTTGCGATTTGTCGTCCAAATTTAATTAAAGTTTTTATGAGATCTTAGAGTGAAATAATAATTTTTATTCAATTACATTGTACCTATTTAATTTTTTTGAGTTTATAAGTGGAACTCCAATCTTGCCAATCATAAAAATCTTCGACTTTCATCTTTAGAATATAATTTTTTTTAATACTGTATTCAAGACAATCACTAATTGCAAAGGGAAATCGCCGCAGCTGAAATTTGCTGAGGTATACGTTTATAAACGTATACTGAAAATACTTGGGACTTTTTATCGTTTTTATTTGAGATATCACTAAGTTTTTTATACATACGACTTAAAAGTCGGGGAATTTCAATGTCTCGAAACACAAAAATCAGAAAATTTGGGACACCTACCAACTGTATTTAGTAAGCTGTTACCATCCTCTAGTACAAGCATAAGCAAAGATTTTTAGCTTTAGCTAAAATCTTTTTCGAGTATAAAAAAACCTACATACGTAAAACAAATTGGAAAAAAATTGGGGGCCATATATAAAATTGAAGTAATATGCGTGCCTTTTATAATTACAAAAAGTACATTTAATTCATTGTTATAAAAAATCAATTATAACATAAAAATAAATCAAATTGAAGTTTTTTTAAAAATGGAATTTTTTTTTCAAATGCAAGACAATTATGATCTGCGCTTCGCGTATTATCAAGCAGCGACCGTAATTTGCTTAGGTCTCCTATAAAGATTTCCTCGCTCGTGCTGCTAAAACTTGCAAGTTGACGGAAAGCTGCATACGATATTGTATGCATATTTCTATCTCTTTACAACTTCAACCTCTCACTCTACCTCCAGTTTTGGTAAGCAGACAGCTTCGACAAACACATGTGTAATTATTGGTGACGTCGTATATACATACGTCAACAACATGCACACATTAGAAAGGTTTGCAACAAAGATTTTAAAACTGTTTTGTTTTCACCAGAGGCAGCACATTCTATACAAATATTTTCATACACATTTTAAGTACTTCAAACATTAATTTCTAAATATTAAACTGTTTATATTTAATTGTAATTTATTCAAAAATTCATAAAACTGCACAAATTATACGGCTATAAATATTATTTGAATTTAATATTTTTTAAAGCAGGAGATACCTCCAAAAACTATATTTTGATTATTTTCCAAATCCCAGCTACGATTTTTTTAAAGTTTGAAATTTTGCGTTATATTACAATATCAACAAGCTGTCCAAATTTTATTAATTTTGAACTTCCAGTTTTGTGACTTTACTCTTACAAAATATCGGTTTTTTTCATATATTTCTGAAACTTAAGCTACGATTTTTTTTAAATTTTCCCAAAACAATCCTTTAATTAATAATAATCTATGTTCCAAATTTGGTTAACTTTGAACTTGTAGTTTAAAAGTCTGGGGGTACACTTCCACCTTAATAGCTCTTTCGAAGCGGTAATCGAGTAAAAAATAAAATTTTCCGAATTTAAACGTTTATTTCGAGTTGTTTATTACGTTTTCCAGAAGCGAAACTTTAAATCTCATACGAATAATAAATATATTTAAAACATTATTTTGCAAAACGTTAGAAAAGTTTTTCTCGAATTTAAAACGTACTCTATTTCGTAGTTAATGACACGTATAACTTTATCGTCTTAAGTATTAAAAATTTTTATGTGAGATAAAACGTTTTCGGCCGAATTCGGCTTTCGGATGCAAACTTCCACTTTGGAATTTACATAACGTTTCGTTGTTTATTTCTAATTAGGATGTTTGTAAATTTTACGAGTGCTACGCTCAGCGTGTTGTCGGGTAAGAAAATGGCAAAAGAGTAGGCCGAAGGACGCGATCGTGTTTATGCTCCTCGTACAAGTGTTCCACATTCGAAATTGAAACGAGCTCACCAAAAGCTTTCCGCGAACGGGCTTCGAAATGGTATTATATTTTTTAACCTTCCGTGTACGAGGTGGGGCATAATTAACATGACAAATTTGTTTCTTGTTAAAACGCGACGCTTGGTAATCGTGCTTAAAACCGAGTGTGCACATTCGAGCTCAAAGTGGCACATTCCGATCTCGGGAAAATGAAGCGCGCCGCTCCGCGTCGCGCTTCATTTGCCTCCCTCGCTCGGAAATGTGCCACTTTTCGCTCGAATGCGCACATCATCGTATTTATTGGATTTGCCTATATTAATCTTCTATTCTTCAATTCAAAAAATTAAAAGTCGAATAAATTTAGATTTAATTTTTATTTGAAAAATATTATAGATTTTATTCTTTTTGATGAGTTATCATGGTGCTCTTCTTCAAGTCTAATTGTAGCGACATTGATAAAAATATTTTCAGGTGTACTTTGGGATGTTTACTTTATCGCATTTTTGATCGATTAACTTAAAAAAATTGAGGTAATTCTAAAACCGTAGTTGCGCTCTCAAAATTTCTTCTTGGGGCTTCGCTTATTTTTCATAACTTTTACTTTTTTTATTAAGAAATTGCTGTGAAAGTAATTTGTATTTCAATAAGGAGGCAATAATGAAATTCTTGTTAGGATTTCTTAATATTTGGTATCGTAATTGACAAGTGCTTTTGGAATTTAGTACAGTAATCCTTCAACATTCGCGGATTCGATGTTCGCAAATTTCGATTATTCGCGCTAAATTGTAAAATGCGGAAAAATTCGCCATTCGCGAGCTGTGTACTCGCTTATTCGCGGAACTATTAAAAAAAAAGTTTCTAGGGTTTATACATAATGTATTTTTTAGTTGAGCAGTTGTGTAAACCTTTCCCACGCAGAAAAAAAAGTACACTTGGTTAAAGATAACTTTTCTTCATCGAAGACATTTTTTAGGATCTCAAAGAAACCTCGAAAAATTTTTGAGTGAAGTAAAATAATTTCATGACTTCGACAATTTTGAATTGAGGAAAAATTTCTTAATACAAAATTTTTGTCATACTTGGTTCAAGAATAAAATTTCTTGTGAGGAGAATGTACATTTATTAATACAATAATTTGTTGTCTCAAGAAAGTTTTTTCTTTAGTTCAAGAATAATTTTTTTTTATTCAAGTGTAATTTTTTATTTTAGTTCGAGTGAATAGTAACGAAGAAATTTTCTCACGTGAGTCAAGATATTCTTTTTCTGTGCAGTAATAAATCTCGTGTTGGTTTTGTTCTTTGAGTCGAAGAATTCTTAGAACAACCCCCAATGCTTCACCAACTGATTTCCATAGTTTTCAATTCGGTTGAGTAACACCCTAACACTAAAGTGTCAGTAAATTGATGGTAGTTTAATTAAAAACTGTTGTAAATACGTATGTATAATTATTTAAACTTGTTTATATGTGCTTTGTTTTGTATGTATATACAGTGTATATCAACCATCGTGGAACGTAACCCTTATTTCCACATTAAGATAGACATAACATTCGCTAATTCGATATTCGCGAATTTTTTCTGGAACGAATGTTGAGGGATTACTGTACTCAAGAAAAGACTTAATAGGTTATAAGTTGAAGGAAAAATTTAAGTTTTTGTATTTTTATTAATGAAAGTGCATTCTAATGCTTAAATAAATATGTGTTTTACTTAAACCTATTGATTACTAGTTATTAAAATATACAGTAACCCCCTCTATAAAACGGTACGCTTATAACGCGTTTTCATATTATGCGATTTTATGTCCCTTGTAGAACACGTGTTTTCCCCCATAGAATGCGGTGATTTCTCACATTGTCTCAATTGTGTTCTTATAAAAAAACTAAAATAATTTTATTCATTTGTGTTTCTAGTTTTTTAACTGTAATAACATTGATTATACATACCTATATCTACTAAAACGTGTACATAACACTTTAAACGGGGTCATACGAGCGCGTTATACGAGAATGCTCGTACAACGCGTTTTCCTATAACGCGGAACCAATCTACCGTGTTATAGGGGGGATTACTGTATTTCTTATCATTTAACTGTACAATTTTGTGGATTTTATTTTCGGGGTATGGCAAACGTCACCTAGTATAGCATGTGACATTTAGCCACCTAGCATACGAAAGGTTAATAAAATTACGTGTCAGAATTATGGCAATTTACGGCATTGTTTGACATGATGACACTATAACACTTAATTAGGTATGCGATTCGATTGCACAAGTTCAATAATTGCATGTTTTCCCAACAGTATTAAACATTGTATACGATGTAATACTATTTTTATTCGGTTGTAAAATTAATAGGTTCGGTATCGAACCTCGCCAGACCCGATTTTGGCTCATTAATGCGCTAGTAACACCACAAGAGCGCTTATTTATGCTCATAGGCGTTCTTAATTTAGTTATTACATTGTATAATATCGTTTCCAGAAGCCCCGACCGGTTTTCATAAAATATCTTGTAGCTTCCCGATAGCTTCAACCGACAAATTTGTGAGTGTTAATAGAAAGAAACAAGTTTTAATCAGTCGTAATTTGTATCTCATCTAAATAATTATCTCGCTTCTCTCGGTTCCTTTCAATCGAACCGCCACATATTCGTTAAAAGTATCAATCGCGCTATTCGTTTGACGAAATTAACAGTTTGATGCTTATTGCAAATTAATTGCGTGCGCCGTTTGCTCTAAACTTTCTACCTCGTCCTTTCTTAAATTCTCGTCCATAATTTTAGTCGGCACTCTTGGCTACCTGTTTTATTTATAAAAGCCATAACTTCGTGTAATGGCATCCTAATTATCACATTTTGCTTTTATGGGATAGAACTACGCAACCGGAAAGCAGGAAGCCGTTGTAGCGAACATATTTTTACGAGATTTATATTTACAGCCTCTGTCTTCACAGATACTTGGAAGTGTTCTTGTTAAAAGTCCAACGGACGGGTTAGCGATAATTGCTTATTAGTGTATACGCGCACTTCAACACGTCGGTAATGTGTTAACGTTATTCTGTCAACACTTTAATATGCAGAAGAATTTCTTCTAACGCTATTTACGGTGTTTCGAAACGAATAAGCTTAGAGGGCACTTGTTCTCATTAGGACGTGACTGCACATTTTCTTTTCTTATTTATTTTCGTTTTATAATTTTATTAAGAAAATTAGAAAATTTTTTTCTACTTAAAATTATAAGACTTCAGATAGTCATGCGATACCGAATCGTTAAATTAATTGATATTTTAAATTTAATTAGATGTGGGGTGTTGGGTAGATCGAATGAAATTTTCTAGAAGCTGATAGAGACAGTTATATGACAAACAGGCTTTATTTATCGAGATACAGTAAAATCTCTCTAACACGACTAGCGTGGGTTCTTGCCCTAATTGGTCTTTTGTAGAGGTGGTCGTCTTAGAGCGAAGGACAAAAATAAATAATGTAAATGTAATAATGAATACTATATTGGATTAAATGCAGTTATTATTTATCAGTATCTTTATATATATATATATATATACTATATATACATAAACAATATAGATAATTAATAAATAATACAGTAAAATGTTTCGTGGCGACCATTTCTTTAAGGATATCACCTTTAAAATTAGGAAGTCTGCTTCAGAACAGATATAATGTAATTTAATACTTCTTATAAATTTTTCTTTAAAGCGACCATTCTCTAAACGATTCGCAACGCTTAAATGCGCGAACATCTGCTTTTCAAAATTACCTAAACTTCAAAAATATCTTTATTAAGTATATACACCCAAACAATGCACCATGACTTTTTTACGATTTGACTATTTCAGAATTTTCTAGGGGTTAATAGGTGTTCTATTATTTTAGATCTTTCTTATAAAGAACAATTTGGATTGCTAAAATTTTACTTTCAACACCTCAAAAGAAGTCTGATCTCAATAACAATAAGGTTAGATTAATTGAAGACAATGTGAATCACATTTTTTATTTAATTCAGTCATACTTATGAAGTGGCCGCAAAAAAACTTAAAGTGATTCATTCTGAGCTACGACCCTTTTTGAAAAACAGCAAAATTATTGCATTAAATATCAAGTTCAACTTCACATTGAAATAGAAAAATTTGGTTTTATGACATGAGATTCCTACAGGGATTTACACGTAGTATTTGCCGCTTTTTGCTGAAAGAAGCAAACTTAAATACGGTTTCAAGCAACGTGTTGAAGTGACTCGTATGACTTTTACCTTATTATAAAATTTGAAGTTTACTTTAACCGTTTTATGCACGCAATCTACATCAAAATGTTATTCTTATACAAGAACAATTCTGTCGAGCCGGGTGTTATTGTTATCGGAGAAATTCCGTGTTATTTGACATGTAATTAAAACGCAGAAAACAAAACAGCGAATTCGAAGTGGCTCATAGAGGTGCTGCAAGTAAAATGTGATATTCTAGAGTGTATTGTGGGTGACCTCGTCATAGTATACAGTCATTTGAAGAGTGCTTCTCAAAGATGTGCAAAGCTGAGGGCCCTTCAGTTTATCCGACGCGTGACGTTGCAAGACCACGGCATAAAGCTGACGACTCTCCACTTTACTTTGAAGATACCCACTCCCAATATTTGCTGTATAAGCGAAATACGTCCAATTATTTTTTGTAAGCTGAAGGTGGTGTGTTTCAAAATACCATGGAAATTGCGAGGCGAATTCATAATGTCACGTTTCCTATTTAAAGAAGAGTGTGCATCAGATAATGAAATCAAAAAATAACCTTATCTTGCAAATTGAATCGATCGGCCATTCAACGAAACGCGCTGATGAAATTAAAAAAATATATTTATGCGTGGCTTGATGTTGATGCAAATCTACAGGAAGTGCTTGCGAATTTTTACAAATCTTAATAAAATGAGATTATTAATTAGCAAATTCAAGAAAAGGAAAATGGAGATTTTTTAAATTGATTATGCGACGTTGCTTTGGGTGGTTTAAAGGATTCTCGCCATCCATCTCTGAAAGTATAAATTCGCAATTATATTAGGGAGCTTTATGTATCCAAAGGAATTGGAAAAAGGAGGATAAGAGGAGCCACAGAAAAACATAATAGTGTCACCATCGTAATTGCTAGTCAAATATTCAGAAAACGTTAAGTAAAAAGAGAGTAATGGAAGATGAGCCAAATTGAATTGTAAAGTACACAATATCTTTTCGGTGTATAAGAAATCCTTCTGTATAAATCGTGGTATCATTACCAGTTAATGAAGGCGCCTTCTCATCAGTAATTCAACAAATCACTGCTGGAGTCGCGAAGAACGAGCTTTAACACACTTTCATTTATTTTTGTTCCGTTTCCCCATCTATCTCGTGCAGGTCCGACTGGTCCAGGCAGCTACATCATTAGCAAGTTGAATTATGGATTGTTTGTGGGGCTTATCTCGGCTTCAAAACGTATAAAGCTGAGTTAAACAACGCTTAATCTAACTGAATATGATAGGGAGTCGCTTATCAGATATGTCTCGTAATCTTGTAACTGACGATTTCCAAATGAACTTCAAGAACTGGATTTATTGTGATAGGTAGTCAGCATTACGATTATTTATACAGAAATCGTGGCTCCGAAAGAGAAAGCCTAAGAATATTGTGTCATTCGTTTGAATAAAAGACAGCGAAAACGCAAATGTTATACAGAAATAGTATAAAATGAATTCTTTTTTCTTTTAAACGTATTCAATGCACGTAAATTTCTGTCTTGTTGACAAACCACCAAAAGCAGAGGAATGATAATTGGTTTGTGTTTGAAATGCAAGCATTTGGTCTTCCAAGCAAAATAATCCTAAATATTCTTTATAGTTTAATAAAAGACGAGAGGAAACCCTACCTACGTTTTAATCGGACTTTTCCTTTTTGAATTACAAAAAAGGAACCTTGGAATAACTTTTCTAAAATGAAAAAAAAAACGATTCCTTTGCAGATTCACTTTTATTCCACAAATTTTGTCGTAGCACAAAAATAGCAACCAATTCGAACGTTTTAATAATTGTGATTCGGTTTGATATTTGATTAAAGAAAACCTCACACATATATGTATACCTACGTGAATGTTGGTTTTTTTTGTTAAGTAAATGAATTTGTTGATGTATAAACATAGTTTATTTGCTCTCGAATAATATATTTTTTTAATGGAATAAAATTAATTCCAGAATTTGTGTGAATATCTATTTATAAAATTACATCAACTTAAATTAAGATTAAAAAAATATTTGATCATTAATTAAATCTTGAATCGATGAAGTGAACCTAAAAAGATTGTTAAATATGTTTTTTATGAGAAGATCATCATAACTACAAATTCGTTATTTTTGAAAATTTTAATTTGAAATTTTATTAAATAGTTAGATGTTTATTTACGTGTGTATGTGCTCGATATCTAAATGAACCATTCATCTTATCCAATATACAGGGTGTTAGACAAGTAGATGGAAACTTTTTAGCAGATGATAGAAGTCATTTGCAACATTTTAAGTTAAAAATGTTTAAATGCCAAATGCTGTAGTTTTCGAGATTCAACGGCTTTATTTTTTTTTTTTGTGAAAAAATACGCACTGAAAGAGATGCTCTTTTTAGGGGGTGCAATGATGGTCAACCAAGAACTTTGACGCGCGGTTCTGATTCAAAAATGTAAAAGATATCTTGATACTTTACTTGTTAAACAGTCTCTTGGAAATTACAGTTTAACCTCAAGAATAGTAACAGTTATTTATTGTTTTTCTTTTCGGCCATATCTGAAGTAGCTCATATACAGGAAATAGAACCTAAAAATAAAAAAGGAAGAACGACTTAGGGGTCACCCTTATATTACGTCACACGATTTTTAAGATTTCTAGAACCCTCTCGCGCGGTATTTCATATTTTGTCACATTTGCAATGAACCTTCTTCTGTACAGTGATGTCACACTGTGACACCCTATACTTTAATAATCTGTACTAAAAAATTTTTTTAACAATTAATGGCTATTAAATGATTTGATATATTTATATCTCATGTATTATTTGCAAAAGTAATATCAGTGCAACAGAAAATATATCTGACTACTGATCTATAGATCGAAAAATATATTTTAAGAAGATGTGATTTTGTGACATGGCAATATTTAAAATCCGACCGGCCACCCTGTCACATTTTACCACATTTAATGTTTGTGATCCGATCAAATTTTCAAAATTCTAATAGTCATACCAAGTTGGTTCTTTAAGAACATATATTGTAGACTTCAAAAAAGTTGATTATAGAATTTAGAAAGTTTTGAAATTATCTTGTAAAAGTTTTAAATAAGTACTCATTCATGCCTATTCCAATCTCGCCGATCCAATCGTATTTAATTTTTGTCCGGATACATCTATGAGTATTTGTTGACCATAGTGCGTAGTTTGGTTTACTAAATGTGTTAAATATAAATACAGTGGAAACTCGGTTATCCGGACTAATTAATGTTGCAGCTCATCCGGATAATCGAAATCCCGATAATTGAAAAAAAAAAAAAAAAAAACGAAACGAATAAGTATGAATTATAAAATCAACAGTAAAAAATACCAAAAAGAATCATAAAATGTTTAGGTAAAATTCAAAGTAAATTGATCATTGTTAATTGTGGCGAAAAGCGGAGTGTGCACATTCGAGCTCAAGGTGGCACATTCCTATCTCGGAAAAATGAAGCGCGCCGCTTCGCGTGGCGCTTTATTTGCCTCCCTCGCTCGGAAATGTGCTACTTTTCGCTCGAATGCGCACATCTTCGTATTAATTCGATTCGACTATATTAATAACAAATTCTTCAAATCCAGATTTTCTATTCGGAAAAAGTTTTGGCTTGAAAGCGCACATAATCCTTAATAATTTAATTTGCCTATCTTATTCTTCTCTCTTATAAATAATATTAATTAAATCAAACTGAACTAAATGTACCATTTCTGGCTTTTCTTTTAATTAAAAATTACAATAGGGTATTTTTACCAAAAAACACATTTTTAATTTAGTACTTTTAAGCTAGACTAGATGGGAGACTTTATCGTACATGAAAAAAATACTTTAAACTATTTCCCAATTTTGACTCTTATTTCCCAACCTTTTTTTTAACATACGCTACCCAAGTTATTCTAAAATTTTGATGCACCCCCTATGTAACATATAAATATTTTTTTATATTTAAAAATTGAATTAATCTATAAATGAAGTCTAATTACAACAGTGTCTACAAAATGTGCCTTAAAACTAATATGTTCATAATTTTTACAAAATTGAAAATTACCCAAAAATATTTGGAGACCTTAATTTTGACATATAAACCTTCAATAATCTACAAAAGATGATATAAAAATCAACTAGTTGATTTTTAGTGGCCCACTTCAAAAAATTTGACTCATACAATTTTAATTAATCAAAAACGCGAATTATAAATATTCGAAAGTACACCCAAAAATATTATTAAGGAATAAAATATCTAACCTTTTTCAAACAAAAAATAGATTTAATTTATTCGACTTAAAATTTTTTGAATTGAAGAATAAAATAATAATATAGGCAAATTCGATAAATACAAGGATGTGCGCATTCGAGCGAAAAGTGGCACATTTCCGAGCGAGGGAGGCAAATGAAGCGCGACGCGGAGCGGCGCGCTTTATTTTCCCGAGATCGGAATGTGCCACTTTGAGCTCGAATGCGCACACTCGGTTTTAAGCACGATTACGAAGTGCCCCGTTTTAACAGGAAAAAACGAACGCGGTTGACAATCCGGATAATCGCGAATCCGTATAACTGAGGTCCGGATAATCGAGGTTTTACTGTAATTTTTTTTTAACTGATAAAAATTCAGTGCTATACAAGAAATGTACTTTTTTTCTCATCGTGAAATGATGGAGCGAATCCGTGTTTTATATATATTTTTTAATGTACTTACTATATGAATTTATCTATCCATTAAATGTAAATAATTGTGAGAGCGTGGAAATCAATCAATTTAAAATGAAATAATTAAATCGTTGTTTTTTGCGACGTCGATTTTCGTAGACTTGGACGATTTATTTAGTGTGTATCTATAAAGAGTGGCAATTTAAAGAAATTTTAAATGAAAACCGGATTTCTATTAAAAGGACCAAGAGGGTTTCACGATTTTCTTTTTATTTTATGCAAAGATCATAAAATAAAGTTCTTACAAAGAGCTAACGTGTCGAAATGCGCGATAGGGCTTATTTTATGCTTATAATTTTTTATAATCTTAAATATCCAAAAACGAGTCTATCAGACATTATAGCTTCCACCCATTTCGTGTCCGATTTAAGTTAAACCTCCCGTGATGGAGAACAGTAGATCGCCGGATTTAGGGGAATTCTAGAAACCCAAACTAAGTCCTACGTCAGGGTGATCCAGGCCCCTGGATATCGCCGTAGGCCTAAAACCGTCCTTACTGTGGATCTGCTTTATCTGAGCATCTCCCTACCATTGTCTCTAATTAAATTGATATCTATTAACTTTCCGACAACCGTTGAATACAAAATATTCGCGAAAAGGGAATCGTAGGAACGCATGGGAAGATAGCGCGCCTAAGAACGGCCATAAAAATGGGAATTCAATGTGTGGTTTCGCTAGTTCGACACATTTTAGAAACCAATTCCATCGACGAAATATTTTTCAACATGGCAGAAAAAATACTCGAGATAAGGAGTAGCAGAGACAGAGGGTTGCAATCATTTTATTTAATAGCGGGGTAGAATACCCATTATCCGAATGCTGATTCGGAGAGACCGCAATGAGTGTGAAAGACGAGCGTGCGGATTCCCTACACCGTTCGGCGTCGCAAAACTCGTTAGTTGCGGAAAAATAGGACAATCAACGAACAAAGACAATCCTCCTAAGCTAAGGACTTAATCCAATTTCTGATGTGACGGGCTCGCTTTCGACATCGCTAGCCCTTTAGGTATAAACGTCGACCAACAATTAGCCGATCAAATTGATAAATAAATGCTCCTCTCGGATGCCTCATGCTTTATTGAATTAGATTGGACGATTAATATCGCACTTTCATGCCTTAACTACTTCATCGAAAAATTTTAATTAACACTTGCTGTTTTAGAATTTGCCGAAAATTTATTAGCTCGCGATGATTATACTTGAGCAGCACGACAACTTTGCCGTAATTAATAACAATTAAGGAACGTAATTAATGAACGCACTTCCCATAAGGTAAATTCGATAGCGATTTTTTATTCGGCGGGAAAAATTTTCTTCCTCTTGGCCTAGGGAAATTTTGGGGGTATGATTGGATGGAATTAAAAGCGGAGAATTGATTGGAACAAGTCGGTGACATATTGCGGTTGGGCATAGACATAAATTAATGCCTTTTCGTAATGAATTGAAAGTCGAGAATAGAGAGGCTGGCAGAACGTCCAAAATAAACTTCTCCGTTCGGAAATGGCTAAATTTCATAAACAATGAACTGTTTCGAATTAATTGGTTTTGGCACATCTAATATCTGTGCGTAATAAACCGATGGAGAATATAATACCAATCGCATAACTCACCAGATACTGAAGGGCAATGAATACAAACTACTTAACGATATTCCTGGAATAACTGGAGGCGATTAAACAGTAATATCCAGTAACATACAGCGCCATTACCGCAATCCTCGAACGTTACGGCGTTTGAGACGAGTGTTGTGGCAAAATTGCTTTGTTTCGCTCGATACAAAACGCAGGTAATATTTGTCTTCATTAGCCTTGCTTATTTTTGTTAGAATAAATCTTTACAAACGAAATGGAAGGCTACGTTATTTCAATATTTATATACTTGGAGCATTATCTCTTTTCTTTCCGGTTGTATCGTTTTCGTTTCTTATATCGCGTCATTTCTCGTGCTGCCGGTTTATATTTAAATATTAAGATCTGCACTCCAGGGGGAAATTACATGCTGAATCTCTACGAATTATTATCCGAAGACAAATAATTGGATGTATCCAGGAAAATTTAATTTTCAGTCTGGGAAACTTGCCGAATCCAAGAATTATTGAATTTCGCGATTAATTTTCTAATAGCTTGCCGATTCTAATTGTGTCTTTTTATTAAACGAAAAAATCGCTGCATTTGATAAAAAAAACGATTTAGTGTTTAAAGGTCTCTAGAGAAGCAAGTCGACGTTCACATACCTATCTTGATTTTTTTTATTCAAGTTCTTAGCGATTCCTAAATTCTTTACCAAATATTTGCTTAAAATTGGGAGTCATTTTGGGACAAAATTCAATTGAAACTTATTTTTAAGGTAACTTTATTTTTTTGTATTGTTACCTACAATCTTCAGAGATTAAAACTGTAAAAAATATATTAGGGAACGTTTATGTAAATACATAAAGAATTAGGGTAAGTGTTTCGGTAATCGAACACTTTTGGGCTTTTATTAAATAGCCTAAATATAGAGCGGTCTGTTAATTAACTTTTAAATCAAAGACATTTAAAATTCTTAATGTGATCTAGGGACCAAATAAAATCATTTGAAGTAACAGTAAAAAATTAAATGTGTGGTAGGGAATTCGCAACAAAATTCCAAAATTTCTGTGCAAAGTTAATTGATGAATTGATATTGATCAATCGTTATACGTTTAAAACAAATGTAGGTTATTTATTTTGAAAAATAATTTTGTTTTTGTTTATCGTGCATTAACATCTATTTTGCTACAATTTGTCGTTTTATTTTGTTGTCCGGGAATTTGGTGCATTGCCTTTATTAATTTTAACGTTTTTCCAACACGAAACTGTCTTATGGATTTATTAAAAATTACCCAATAAAGTAGACAAGCGGAGCTTAATAAAAAACAATAATTTATAACCGTATATTAATATTTAAAATATCTTTTAACCGTGAGTGGACTGGAACTTTTATCCTAAGCAGCGTCGTAGCTAGTGTCATGATCGTCCCTGGCAAGATTTCAATTTTGGGCTCCGCAAGACTTATTTTCAGCATTATGTTTTAATTTTGTGTGTCTGTGTCCTAGCGGCCTGCAGGTTGTGGGTCTCCAAAGTGCGCTCTCCTGAGGGGTGCGCCTCTGGCAGCCGACCATGTGGCTAGCCATGTGGCTAGCCTCTAACTACGACACTGTCCGGACCTGTGGATAGGAAAAATTATTTTTTTAATTAGCAGACATTTAATTTTTTTCTTCATAAATGAATAGGAATTGCAAGCTAAGAAACATTACACGACTTTTAAACTATAAGTTCAAAGTTAACTAAATTAGCATTATAGGTTACTATTGATGAATGGTTTATTTAGTAAAATTTCAAAAAAATTAGCTTAAGTATGCAAAATATTTAGATAAAACTGATATTTTCAAATGTAAAGTCACAAAAAGGCGCAAGTTCAAAAGTAGTGAAAGACTCAGCGCCTCTTAGGTCAATTTTTGGCCTACCGAACCGAATAATTACTGACGGGGCTCAAATTGTAGAGGGCAAAAAACTGATTAACCATGTATAATTTTTTTTTTCTTAAAAGTGCCTGGAACATGGAGTTTTAGCGACTTGAAAAATGAACTGCGCTTGAACGGTTGAATGAGTTTTTATCGCAATTTTAACGAGTTTTTTTAATTGTCACCAATTATTTAAACTAGATATTGATGAAAAAGGTTCTAAACGATCCGAAAAATTTTTATAATTTTTTTTTTGTATTGAGCTTTCAGAAACAAATTCTGACAGGTCGATTTTTATTTGAGTTTTTCTCAATGTTCCCACACTTTGTTTAAACATTTTTTTCCACAAATCAATTTTATTTTTCATGTTCTTTCTAAGGACGCTAGTCAGTAATTTTTCTATTCACTCATTCGCATTTAGGCCAACTTGTGATCAAAGAGGCGCTGGCTCTTTGTCCAGCTTGTTGATATTGTAATAAAACGCAAAATTTAAAATTTAAAAAAATTGTAGCTGTGGTTTAAGAAATATTCAAAAATATACATTTTGAACGTTTCTCCTCTTTTAAAAAATTTAATTCACATAATACTTATAGCCGAATAATTTGTGTAGTTTTGTGAATTATTTGAATATATTACAATTTAATACAAATTATTCAATACTTAGAAATGTATGTATAAAGTACTTAAAATGCGTTGTTAATATTTGTATTGAATGTGCTGCCTCTGGTGAGGATAAACAGCATTAATTTTTTGTCGCAAACCCTTCTAATGTTTATTTACATGTTGCTAACGTATACATGACGTTACCAATACTTGCACGTGTGATATCTATAAATATCTGTTTATCGAATATTGTCTACGGTAAAAATTGAAGTTAGAAATGTGATGGAAAATAGAAATAGGAACTTTTGCTTTCAATCTGTAATTTGAAAATTAGTAGCGCCAGCTACTGTCCACGAAACGTAATAACTAGGGCTACACCTCTAAGTTAAAAGAAAAAATAATTTATTATTTGTGAAGGTAGATTTCCCATGCTTACATTTTACGTTTGTAATAAATTGTGGCGTACTTAAGCTTGTTATGCAGGTAAATACAAAGTGTCAACAGACCGAAACGAGTTTTTAGTTTTTCTACTGTGTATTTGGAAGAGTCTCGAATAAAAGAAGAGGACGTTGCACATAAATTGTTGAGTGCTCGAGTTTTTTTCTTGTGTCTAACATTAAAGACCGGTGTGGATAATTATGAAACGCAATAAAGTGAAGCATGGCCTTTCTTCACCTTCGAAGTAATTTAAGACCGTCGTAAAAGTTGTAGATTACAAAAAACTAAGTTGGGGCAATGGGCGGAAGCGAACTTAAGTGACGTGTAACGTCGTCTGCGTCGGCACAAGTCGCAACACTTCCGTTCGAGCTTAATTTAGCACCTCACCTTTACTGCTTTTGTCCTAACACTTAAAACGTTCCGTAGCAATTTACTTCCCTAAATTGTAGAATAAACTGAATTCATACAGCTCAAATTTAAATATCAATTTAAACCCTAAGAAAGTTACTTTCGCTCGAGACGCGCCAGATGGGTTACACACCTTCGTCCAGGTGCTTGAGATAAATGTTTTACAGCTAACGCTTGCGCCACAACGATATTGATTTACCCCAAAAATACACACTTCCACAAACAAACCATGAAGTTGACATGTTTATGCCCATTATAAAATACCAAAGACCGTAATGCCGAAAAGCACATTGAGTAAGTAGAATCTGTTGTTTTAGGGGACATTATTTTCAGCACATAGCTTTTCATCTTTGCAATTCCCTAAATTTATTGGATGTGAAATGGTCTATATAACGTCGATAATGCTCGAATATATTTTATCTGTACCTTCAAGACCCTTACTTAAATTCGACTTGGTTTACACTGAAAATATCTCCTCCGAGACCCACCTGATTTATTTATTTATTTTTTCTAATTCATTCAATCGCTTATTTTTAGTACTAGGTTAGAGACATGATTAGTTATTTTGTAAAAATAATTAAAACATTCAATTTTTATGAAATTCTTTAACATCGCTGTATTTATTTAAAGTGTATTTTAAAATTCAAGTACGCTTAGCTAGATTTACACGCTGCTTTTTTTACACGATTTACCAAAATAAAAATTCTAAAAACTTTTAAGAATAAAAATTGTCTAAAATATTCTGTTCTACAAAATGTGTATTTTTAGCGATTTTTTAAGACAATTATTTGAGTGGCACTGATATTATATCCGAAAAAAGTACTTTTTTCTATTTCTCTAAACACAAATAGTAATATTTTTAAAATACGCCTAATTTTAGATTTACAGTGAAGATAAGTTTTTCAGCAAACTGTGAATTGAAAAAAAAAACTAAAATGCGCATAATTCAGTCATTTATTACAACAGAAAATAAAAGTATATAGCACATAGATTCTTATGGATATAACTACTTTAATATTATAGATACGTATGTATTTTTTTTACGAACGGATGCAGTAAAAAATATTTACAATTATATTTCGTAAAAAGAAATTAATTAGTTTCTGATAATTACTGAATAATTTATGCACATTCTGATTTATTTTCGATTTGAACGGTTTTTTCCGGAACCGATCTATTATGTACATTAGATGCAGGTGTATTAAAGAAAGAAAAAATTTAATCTTAAAAGGAAATTTTTTTAATTGTGTCAAACGTGACCATTTTTTTCCTCAAAATGGGACAGTTAGTAATTTTTTAATTGAAATATTTCGTTTTCATTTTATACATGATTTTCGATCGAGAACGGGGTGACTTTTTATTTATAAGTTTTAAACTTTTTCTTCTATTTGTTTGTTTACGAATTTTCGGTCTAGTTGATATATATTTAATTATAGGAGGCTCCAGCCTTGTTGATAGAAATACGGTTCTTAATTTATAATTAAACTTTTAAAAAATAATAATTTAATTATTGTAAATCCTGCTTAAAGCCGAGTGTACACATTCTAGCTCAAAGCGGTACATTCCGATCTCGGAAAATTGCGAAAATATAAATGAAACAATTTTAGACTTTAAAAAAAAACTTAGTATAGGGCCCCCTAACAGATAATATATCTTTTTTTAATTCAAAATCAATGGAATCATAGAAATCGTTGAGAAGGACCGATTGTGAACATTCGCGCTCAAAGTGGCATCTTTACTAAAAATTTTCCAGTTAGCCTTATTGGGTGCTAACTGGGCTGCCTTATTGGGACTGCAGACTGGGATCTAATGCAAAACATACTTGGGTACTAACCTGACAATTTTAATTATATCGTCAATTAGGACCCACTAAGGCAATCCCAGTCTGATTCCGTTACGGCATTTTCTAGTACAGGGGTCCCCAACCTTATGGCCCGCGGGCTCCATGGCGCTCGTAAACCGTTTTATGTGTTCCCGCCTCTGTGCGACCACGATAAAAATTTTAACAGATAAGACCCAAGTGGCACTATAAATTTACTTTGAAAAAATAAATGGTACTTTTAGGCGTAAAAACATTGGGGACCCTTGCCCTAGTAGATCCCACATATCATTAAATTAATTTATCCACGTGGGTGATTAAATTAAATTTATATAGATCAAATTACATCAAATTTACTTATTTTCACGTTTTGTTATCACAATCAGACCCCACATACATCCCAATTGGGAAAAAGTGACTACTTTACTTATTTTGACTTTGGCATTTTCAAGGTGGCTTTTTATTGGGTCCTAACAGGCATTTCCTTATTGGGTATGCTCTCTTGAAACCCAATGGGGTTCTGATAGATTCTTAGGGCACCCCAAAGTAATTTCTAGTCGGTATATTCCGATTTTGGGCCGTTTAGTACAGTTTTATTTCATTTTTTTGACTATAAAGACAGATATTTGATATACTTTTTGCCCGAATGTTCATACTCAGTTTTACGTAGAATTCACAATAATTAATTTGCCGTCGAAAAAAATTTGGAAATAAAAATTACACCAGAAGCTCCAAATCATTTTTATTGAATGCTTTTAAAGAAAGGGATTAAAAAATAAAGGTTATACCTTTCTCTGAATATAAAATGTAATATCGGGGGATGGGTGTAATTTCTATTCGTCGACGTAATTATTTGGTTTTTTTAGTATTCAGATGTCGAGGAATTATTTTTTTTATCTGATTATTTTGGTTTGTGTCGGGGAAACGACCGCATCATTACGTTCTGTTAATAATTTGCAAACAATTACGACATCTTGGCTTAGGTGTGTTGTAATTATTTTGTCTGTTTTTGTTGGACTTGTCTTAAGTTGTGACAAAAACTGTCGGAAGGCATCTTCCAACAATAATTAGACAAAGGAACACGGGCAACTCGTGACATACAGTAGCGCCCAAAAGTGAGTGCCGAAACCGTTTTTCACGCATAACTTTTTGCAATTTCGGCCAATTTACTTCAAATTTCAGTATATTGTACAGTTTGATGTTGGAAAATATTATTAATAGTTAACTGTTGCGCAGATACGGTATTTTAGGTTATGTTTCATTTCTACTGCAATAGTCATTTTTTACATATTCCGCGCCGTCACATTATTGGTTTTTTCTTGAATATTTGGGTTATTTTTTTTGTGTTCAGTAACAATTGACCAAGTTTTAACAATGCCAAGGGTTGAAACTTCTCCAGCCATTCGGAAAGCAATTATAGATATGAAAAAGTCTGGCATGAAGGCAGCTGCCATTTCAGGGATTCTAAAGATGCCAGCTCGTACTGTCTCAAGGATTATTCAAAGGTTTGATCAGAGAAATTCTGTTGAGAATGATAAAAGAACTGGTAGACCACGTATTACTTCTTCCCGGCTTGATACACGCATTGTTCGTCGCTCCAAAGCGGATCCGACTCTCTCAGCTGTGGATCTGGCAGCAGAATTCAATCAAAGTGAAGGTCTAAATATTAGTCGAATGACAGTTTCCAGAAGATTGAGTGATGCTGGTTTGAATGGCAGACGTCCAGCTAAAAAACCTTTTATCAAACTCAAGAATCGAAAGGCTCGCGTGGATTTTGCAAAGCGGCACTTGCATTGGACAGCAGCCGAGTGGAGTCAAGTACTTTTCACAGATGAATCTAAGTTCAATCTATTTGGAAGCGACGGAATACAATACATAAGACGTCCTGCTGGAGAAAGATACAATTCAAAATACATAAAACCGACAGTAAAACATGGAGGTGGATCAGTTATGGTTTATGGAGCCTTCTCTCGTAATGGCATGGGCCCCATCATTAAAATTAAAGGAATAATGACTGGACAAAGTTACAAAGATATGCTGACTAATGTCGTCTTACCATGGGCCCATACAAATATGCCTCCTAGATGGATTCTACAACAGGATAACGATCCTAAGCACACCTTCTCGATTGTCAAGACTTCATTGCAGCAGTAACAAATCAGGATTCTTCAGTGGCCCAGTCAATCTCCCGACCTTAACCCGATAGAACACTTGTGGGAAGAGCTGGCAAGACGTTGTCGAAACAAAAATATTAAGAATAAAGATGAAAAATTTGCCGAATTGGACAAAGAATGCAATGCAATGCCTGATTCAGTCTTTGAAAATCTTATTGATTCAATGCCATCTCGCTGTCAGGCAGTTATAAAATCTCGTGGTTTCCCAACTAAGTATTAGGCATTTTTATGATTATAAAATTGTTTTAGTGTATTGTTATAAAGTTATTTTTCATTAAATCGTTCTTAGTGTTCTGTTCTGAAAAATGCGTTTTTTACACAAATGAGTCTAAGCTCGTTTAACTACCGTAAATTTTTGTTTATCACGTTTTAAACATAATAATTCTTTTTCTCATACAAAACTGTATAACATACTCAAAAATGAAGTAAAATGGCCCATATTTTAAAAAGTTCTTCCCGAAAAATCATTTAGGCACTCACTTTTGGGCGCTACTGTATATTAAGTGCATAAAGGTAACCCCAACTTCGCAACTTATCATTACATTCACCTCCGCTATTTACACACTATTATTAATTTGGGTTACAAACTTGTAATTTCCATCCACAGACATTTGTGGTTGCTTTGCATGCAGTGTGCTGCGTTAGGACTTCTGAACTATAAAGTTTATCTGCGGTTTGCATTGATTCGGTCTGACTATTGTTCCTCCTATGCAGTTCCGTTTATTTTCAGAGACGTGCTTTAATTAGCTATACATTATTTAGTTCTAAGCGGAGTTCTGATTTAGCATTATTTTTTTTTAACATGAAATTAATTTTCTTTCTATAATAATTATTTTCTTCTGGTTTCAGGTAAGCAACACAATCTTTTTGCGTTCAAACTAGATGTAAGGTTTGGTGAGTGATTTTAATTTATTAACCGACTGATTTTATTGGGCTTTGAAGCTCTATTTTACCCCTTTTTTGGTTACAAGTATTCAATATTAATTAAAAGGAAAATTGGAAATTGAGGTCTATTTCTGATCTGAATATAAATTGATTTGCGGATTTTGACTATAAAAACTTCAAAATCCTAAATTTGCCTTCTCGAGGGCAAGAAGAAAAGTTAAAATATTTTTTTTAACACATAAAACACAAACTAAAATTGATTTATCAATAAAATGATGACATCGCACGAGTTATATGTAGGAGCGGCCCAAGATTTAAAAAAAAATCGTCAATTCAAAAAGCCGGTTGAGAGTCGCTGGTAAATTACAGTAAAACCTCAATTATCCGGAGCTCAGTTATACGGATTCGCGATTATTCGGATTGTCAACCGCGTTCAGACTCCTTGCGAAAATTATACCTCGGTATTTCTTACTAAATATTTTATTTTGTCTTTCGCACTAAACAGTGTTTTTTTGCTTTGTTGATTTTAAGATAATGTGCGACTGTTTTATTTAGTGATTAATATTTCTTGCGTTTTTTGTAAACATATACCTAACAATTTGACCAAGTTTTCTTCTGTTAAAACGGGACGCTGCGTAATCGTGCTTAAAACCGAGTGTGCACATTCGAGCTCAAAGTGGCACATTTTGATCTCGGGAATATGAAGCGCGCCGCTCCGCGTCGCGCTTTATTTGCCTCCCTCGCTTGGAAATGTGCCACTTTTTGCTCGAATGCGCACATTCTTCTATATTATTATTTCATTCTTCAATTCAAAAAATTAAAAGTCGAATAAATTAGATCTATTTTTTGTTTGAAAAAGGTTAGATATTTTATTCTTTTTGATAAGTTATCATGGTGCTCTTCCGCACGCCTAATTGTAGCGAGCCTGATAAAAATATTTTCAGGTGTACTTTCGAATGTTTACTAATTCGCATTATTAATTAATTAAAATTGTATATGACTTAAATTGGGCCACTAAAAATCAACTAATCGATTTTTATATCATTTTTTGTAGATTGTTGAAGGGTTATATGTCAAAATTAATGTGTCCAAATATTTTTGGGTAATTTTCATTTTTGTAAAAATTATAAACAAATTAGTTTTAAGGGGGTACTCTAGTCTAGAAATTTAAAAAATCGAAATTTTTTTTTATATTTCGAAGTTTAGACATTCAAGAATTTCAATTATTTAAAAGTTACAGCTATTATAAATATGTTAGTATAGCGTATCATTCTATGAGTAAAATTTCCAGAACGCGTTTTTCTCGAAACTACTTTTTCTAGTTGGCGTACACGATATCTCAAGTTCTACTGCACCGATTTATTTGAAATTTAATATGAACATTCTATATACATTCCTCTATGGCGTGACCCAACGAAAAATCGATATCATGAATTCTACTATTTTTAAAAATTCGGAATTGTTAAAAAACGTGCAAAAAATTTTTATTTTTAAACGGCCGCCATTTTGTGTTTTTTTAGACTTGGGGTGAGGCCATAGCGACATCTTTACTAATTAAGAATCCATTTGATTTTTTTGTTTTAGACGTCCAGAAGGGTTTAAACCTTGTACGCCAGGACACTGTTTTTTTTGGAACCTCCAATTTGCCAGTAGTAGAAGTCTTGTCACCAAGATGGCGGCATTAAATTAATTCGCGGATTAAACCGCGGATTAATTTAATTCGCGGTTTTAATTGGATCAATGCGTGGAATAATTCGCGGTTTTTATCCGCGATTTAATTCGCGATTTTAATCCACGATTTAATTCGCGGATTTGATCCACGATTTAATTCGCGGATTTGATCCACGATTTAATTCGCGGATTTGATCCACGATTTAATTCGCGGATTTGATCCACGATTTAATTCGCGGTTTGATGCGCGATTTAATTAAATTGCGATCTAATTATTTCGCAAGATTGCGATTTAATTATTTCGCGATTTAATTATCTCGCGGATGATTGACAGGTGGTGGTTGACGTCACAGCCCTTGTTGGTTGAAAAATCTGAAACATAGAAAAGATTTAGCTTTTTGGGGATTCGAACCCCGGACCTTCCGATTGAAGGACGGCACCCTTGACCGCTAGACCACGAAGCCATACTAGAAATGTTGGTTAAAAGGTTGAACACTTGCTAGAGAAGTGACTCAGACGGTATTATAATAGGGGTTGACGTTTCTTTGTGTCTAGATGACTAATGATATTTTTAAGCGAAGACAAAGGGATTTTACAGGTTACAACTTGCATAATTTCAAAGAATTGTAAATGCTGTAAGAAGGGGTAAAAAGTTTTTAGACAAAGGGTGTTTTGTTAGATGTGGTATATAAACGACGCCTGTTAGTTCAGGGTTGTTTTTTCTATCCGGTCTCCATATTGAATCGAGTGCTTCAACAACTAAAAAAAATGAATAATAAAGTGAATAGTGCAACAAAAATAAACTTCAAAAAATACAAACGTAAGTTAGTAAAAAAATTAAACATTTTCAATACTAATTATTTTTCTGTTTTAAATAGATGCAATGCGGAAAACCGTATACACGGAAAATGAAAAGGGTCTTCAAATCAAGAAGTCGTCAAAGAGTGTTCTAACATGGTGAAGGATACGTTAGCTACAGAAGAAGATATGAGAAATCTTATGCAAGGAGTCCTTTTTCCGAATCATCATATTCAGCAACAAACAGTCGACTTTTCGCAGCCCACAAGCGAAAATTAAAGATGCCTAGGGAATGCAAGAGATTGCTTGGCGAAGTAAGGCTACCTCTCAACAGCAGCGAGAGCAAATATGTATCCATAGGCCTAGATCCGTACGAAAACTTCATGCCAGTGATTAAAATTTTAAAACATGGTTACGATCTGGGAATAACGTTTACACGGGAATCCTTTGAAAACTTTTGCAAGATATTACCGGAAATACTAAAGTATGCAGCTGAAGATGGCATAGACGATATAGTTACCCTGCCAGATTACCAGGTATCGCAAGAAGCAAAGGATATGTGCAGATTTTCGCCGTTGCCGACATGTAGATTCAAGTCAGACTTCACTTTATTTATCATGGCTCCCACGTTGCGGAATTTGGCGAAAATGAGTGAATTCATCATTAACAAAATTGACTTTTTGTCCAAGTGCAGGTGCAATGTGAAATATTTGTGCAGTGATGTTGTGAACTCTGCCGGCCAGCAGGATGGAGGAAATTATAACTTCACCGACGAAATGGTGGAACAAATTTTAAAACAAAAATACAAGGACGATCATATGCTGCTAGAATTATGGTACAAGTTTCCAAAATATGTGTACCAAGAAATTGTAAATGTTCTGATTAGTACGCAGTATGTAAGTTAATAAAAAAATGTTTTGTTTTTCATCTCAGTAATTGTAAGTCGACATACATTATTTTAAAATAGCAATTAGTTTGTAATATATAACACGTAAAATAAAAACTTGAAATTAAAAAAAATGTGTATTTTTAAAAGAAAATTACATTAACATATTTACAACGTCTTTCATCCCTATAGCTAAATAGTATAAATTTATGTTAGTAAAATAACTATGATAAAAGAACTCTATAAGTACATCGTTATTTATTAGATCTTTATCGAAAATATTAAAAACATATTAGGTTGAACGTCGTTTAGTCTAAAATATAAATAAACTAAACAATATTGTCCACAGAAACTAGAGTGAAAATCTTGTAGCACATACTTGCTATATGTCCATCGAAGAGAATTACCCTGAATAAATTTTAAATGATAAGATGTAGGTGGTCGGCCGAAAGAATCAAAATATTCGCCATGGCCATATTTATCGATGTAAATCGCCGTCCAATGTTCGCCAGGGCCCGCAGAAGTATCAGTGTTCGAAACAACGGCGCAGGGTCGTCGAATTTTTAGGTAATTGATCAGACGCATAAACATGACGTGTTGCATTCGATGGATTCGGAATCGATTTCAGCATTTTGAAGATCTCCGTCGTGTTCATGGTTTCTCCACCAGTTTAATAATATTAAAACGTTTTCTAGTGCACAAACTGGATTATTAATTTTATGATTCATACACTGCACGGAGAAATGCTTAGATTTTAATTCTGGTAAAGATGGGCAGCCAAGATCCTCTAGGTTGACAATGTGTTTGTTAGAAAAACTTAAACTTTGTTTTTTCCAAACCTTTCACGTATATTTTATCGTAGTTGCGTAATAATTTTGTAAACTCGGTTTGAAATTCATTAATTGTTAGATAGCCCGATGCCCAAGAGAGTCCGTGAAAATTATTTTCGAGATATTTTATACCTTTTCGTACAGAACGTGTTTGATCTAAATAAGAAGCAGGTGGTTTAATGAGGAATGTATGTAGATAGAATCCTGCAGCACTAATAATGGCAACCTCTTTGAAAACAAATTGGTTGTTTTCTCCTCGAAAACCTTGAATATCTACAAACACGTCCATGCTAAATGATGAGAATAAACCAACTAATGTTCTTCTATCACAACAGCATTATCTTAGCCACTAAAATCTACTGCGACGTTTCTGTTTTTGTCGATCTCTATTACATTGTCGAATTCTGCATAAACTAAGCAATTAATAGTTTCGATTAAAGCTTCTTCGAATCCCACTTCGAGACGTAAAGAGCCATTGCGAACCAGATTCCAGTGTGTGCTAGCGTTTGCCGATAAATCGTCAGTTAGATCAAATGCTAATAAACAATAACCATTTGGATAATCTTCGCGAGATATATCGTTTCCTTCGTTAAGGAAATGAATACCGGTTCCCGAAAATAACGTATGATATGCTCGTACATACATGCCACTTTTTGTAAAATCAGTTTCTATGGGTCTCGATGGTATTTGTTGTCCATCAATAAACAACGAAAAATAATTCATTTTAAAATGTTGAAAATTAAAAGGGTTAGATAAATAGTCGCCATTAAAACTCTTGTTAGTGACAAAGCCAACAATGCAGCGTTTAGGTAGTTGTCCCAAAAATATGTTGTCCAATGACTTTCTTTGTATGCCTGACGGAATTGTTAATACTTTGACATCGGTTCTTGTTATAGGATATTTGGCTGTTGCAGTCGTTAAGGCTTTAGCGTGAGCCAGTAGGATGCTAGGATTAATTTTCATTCTTCTAACAAGTAAACAGGCATTTGTAATACAGGTTTTGTACCCAAAATCTGCTTTGTTAGACATCAAATTAAAAGAATCGCGCGAACGAATAAATTTCACCTTCATTTCCATTCCATTTATAAGAAACTTTTCTTGATTGAATATATCGGAATGCACGTGCCCCATCATTTCCACATGTTGACTTTTAACTGTATAGCCGCGTCGTTTAACTAAGCCTTTATTTTCGTTGACCACATCGTTCATCTGACCTGGAGTATCATTGTACCAAAGAGTACAAGTTAAATGGGAAGTTTTAGCTTCATTTCCATAATTGAGTAAAGTTTCGATGTACGATCTGTACGCATACGTATTATTAGGTGGCGAAATTAATTTATGATTTAAATAAACTTCCACTTGACTAAACATAGAATGCATCCAATTGTTTATAGGTGCAGGATCTTCATCTTTATCTAAATACGTGCCGTCCGCTTTAACAATTTTTGCAGTAATGTATAACATAGTTTGACTTAAATCCAAGTAATCCTCTCCGTTTCCGGGAATAACAAATTCGATAGGTGCATCATCGCTTAAAGACGATAGAGGCTTGTAAAATATCCACTGGCCATTTTCGATACTTGTTTGAGTAGATGGAAGCGCAAATAAATCTAACTCAGATTTAATGCATTCACACGATTGAGCATGCAGGAAAGCCATTATTATTATTATTTAAAATTTAGTTAAATATATCTAAATATTTTACTCTCGATGATTGTTTTCGACGACCGGCAACCGACCGCTTTTCACTAGGTTTCAACTGGAAATGAATGTTTTGCATTCGTTTTATTTTTATATCCAGATCCCGTCATCATTTGTTCAAGTTTACTGTTGGCTTTGCGTTTTAAATTTTACCGGCCTCTTGTAGTCTATTTTGAAGAACTTCTTTAGCAGACTTGTTTTCAACCAAATCTCCTAATATGTTAGCACCCGTACGTAAAGCTTCTTTTCCAACAACTTTTGCACCAGTTTTAAATAATGGTAAAATGCTTCGAAATATACCTCCTAAGAAAGATCCAATTCCATGCCCGCGTTGATATGGTGCTCCTCGGTATATAGCACCAATACCATTTCCAGCTTGATTAATATAATATTGCTGATACGGACACGCCATAGTATTTAATTAATTCTTTTAAAATGTAGTTTGATATTCAGTGTCCCGAATTCGAATGGCAGTAAATCTCCGGTTTCTGTTCTTATATGGATTTCGATATTATCAAATTCTTTTCGCATAATTGGAACATAATGTATAGGTGAAAATACGATGTTTTTATACGAGCCATACTTGTATTTATCGATACTTGTATTTACTATACGTAGTAATGGTGCTAAAGCATCGCCGACTAATTGTGGTTCGCATATGTCGCAATAAACAAACATTTGTGATGGTAAACCTACCAACAAGTTGGCTGGGTACAAAGATTTTTGCTGAATTATTAAATTTGTGTTTGGTTCGTACCCCAATTGTAATGACAGTCCCTTTGAAAACCCAACACCGATAAACGTTTAAATAAGGAAAAAGTTACTCTATTGGTTATTTTGCTATATCGAAATTTTACAACATCCTGAAGAGCTTCATGAAAACTCATTTCTTTAATTAAGTTTTCAATATTATTGTAATTTCCTGTATCTATACGACATATCCGCCATTCACCCACGGTATGATAAAATTCATTTTCGTTAATTTTAAAATAGGCAGTGGCTATGTCGAGCAATGTTTCGGTAGCCGTTATTCTATTAGCTCTTTCTTCTACGCTCTCTTGAATAAACGGTGAAGTTGACGTCGATTCGTCTGCATGTTTATAATAAATAAAGTTTTCATTGTCCGAAATCGGTAAAAATGAATATGGAAATTGTATTTCGGCAATGCCAAAAACCCAATCGTTTGTGAGTCGAATGTGTTTAGGTAGTTGCGTTGTGAATTTTGCCGTAGTATTGTTTGGAAAATAAGTCATAGAACTATTGCTTAACAAAGTTAAGTAAAATTCGTTTGTTTCGACATTCATAGTTCTTTTAAATCTCGTGCATATATCCAAGAATTGAATTTACTGTTGTAACCCTTCCACTTGACTAGATAACGTTTTTTACACCTTGGCCCTTTTCTTGTAAAATATTTTCTATTTTAAACAAACTATGTGAATCGAAAATAACGGGTTGTAATTCTGCTTCGTAAAACTTCCTTCGATATTTTCAGCATTTAAGTCTCTAAGTTTATATACGACCGGTTTTCGTTTTATAACTTTAGAAATTTTAAAAATTTCTTCGCTCCAATTTCTTTCGTAACCTTTTTCAAAGACGTGTTTACTTCGACTAATCCTAACACACTGGTCTACATTTAATTTAGGGTTTTTATATGTTCCCACGCCTTTTTTATAAAGATTTTTCCATACTTGTAGTATATTACGATCGTTTACCGAATTTGGAGTCATACCTATGCTCGAATGGTATTTATTGTTATACGAATTAGTCAAATCTGTCAATACATCTATGTATCTAAAAGTATTAGCATATGTAAAATAACGCCACATACGAGTTTTGAGAGTTCTATTGAATCTTTCGACTACAGATGCTTTAATATCAGGATTATGTGTTGTATAAAACTTGATATTATGTTTTTTAAAAAAATCCTGTACGTTTTTATTTATAAATTCTTTTCCTTTGTCTGTTTGAATGTTTAAAGGATGCTGGTTAGTTTCTTTAAAAATATCTAAAACGACTCAATAATACACTTAGGAGACTTAAATTTAATTATTCTAGTCCAAGCGATTTTACTAAAAACATCGATAACTGTCAAAATATAATTATATCCGTCGTTATATTTATTTAAAGTTCTCATATCACACAAATCAGCTTGCCATAATTCAAACAAGTTATTCACAATATATTTATTTCGCACAATTCTCTTTTCACAGGTTTATGTATAGTATAAGCATCTTGAGATTTTAACCAATTTTTATTTCCGACACTGAATGTTTATTTTTGTGGCATTTATTAAAGCCTTGGCACCGGAAAAACTTGCGGATTTTTCGGATCGTAATAGATGTTGGATAAATCGGTCATTGTAATTTAGAACTTAAATTTCTCCCAGTTTGTGATTGTTCTTCTTGAAGATCTTGTTTTATATGTAGGTTGCGATAATTTTGTTTTAATTAATTTCTTTCTAGTTTGACTTATGGTATCTTCTTTTTGCCATGATCACGTACATATTGTAAATCACCTTCATCATTATTATTGTCATTAGCAGTAGAATTATTTGTTGAATGAAATGTATCTTTACGTCGGCTATTAATTAGCTCGTTAGGTACGTTAAGATCATTTAGTAAAGCAACAAACGGTTTAGATCCTACAGGATTTGTAGTTTTTCGAGATCTCACTACATCGTTGATCAAATCAATAATATTGCTTGAAGGCATTGTTTCGCCTTTAATACTAACAATTCCTTTATTGTCCCATTCGATATTTTCAGATCTTTTCAAAATATTTACAAGACATTGCGCGTTTCTTTTATAAATTTTAGGAATTGTGTCTAGGATTTCGGTGTCGGCCAACGGTAACTTGTTCAAAATCGGCCCTTCGATGTCAATAGGTTTTCTTATCTGGTTAGAAAATTGCAAGTATCTCTGTAAAACTTGATAATATTCCGTCCATTTTTCGCGATCGTCTAACTCGGATTTTAAAACATTTTGCATATCGTTATCTAACTCTCCTAATATTTTTCATGCACATCTTCTGTAACACTCGTAGCTGTTAAACGTTGAAAAGTTCAGGAGAAACAATCATCATTTTCTTAGCGTGTTCCATAGTTTTTATTTTATTAAAGTACTTAATATGCCACTAACTAGAGGTCCCAATATTAGAGGTAAAATGCACCACCACGTTGTACTAATATTTTTCTTTTTGTTTTATGTTCTCTCCTTGTCTAACTAACCTTCTAAGAGTCGTTTTATGTTTCGATAATTTAAATTTTCGTTAACAGTTAACGGAACTTTGCCTTTTAGTGTATTGTACACGCACTCACAGATGCACCGAATCTGTTTATCTTTCAAGACTTTTAATAAAGCACTTCGCTCTTTTGCTCCTAATCTAGCAAGTGCTCGAATCAAATCGGCATTCTTGATTACTGTCTGAGGCATTATGCATTAATGAAGTATTCGTTAAGCTGACCTAAGTTTTATATTGTTTTTGGGAACGTAGATAATACATCCCCATCCGTTCTAAATATGGACGTTCTATAACGTAACATATCTAAGGTTTTCTGTTTAAGATCGAATAATAAATAACCGTGAGGTTCTGACGTTGCATCGTTGTATGCTTCTTCTAAAAATTTGGAGTAATTAGGTGAAATTTGTCTACTTAAATGTTTGATTTGTGCTCTATCGCGTGGATTTTAAATAAAATTATATAATGCGCATTGAGAGAAATATCCCTTTGGCCGCGTCCTTGGTGAAATATATTTTGTGTAATAAAAACACACTAATATTTCTATGATGGCTTCCTTTAGTAAAAATATCAACTATGCTGTTGTTTGCTTCTCTCATGAAATCGTCAATAATAATTAGGACTGGGTCGGCACCATCGAATTCTTGCATATCTGGCAATCCTTGTCGCAGATGAACCGACTCATTTAAATTTTTATATAAAGGCTGCATCTCGTCGTAATACCAATATATTTTTTAAATTGAACGCTACAAATAGCATTAGCAGCTTTTAAAAGTTCAGTATGAATTGTGATTTCCCACAGCCCGAGGGACCGGCAACGACAGCCGAGAAAGGATGATAAAATTGATAATTCATACGTCCTTTATTTTACAACAATTAAAATATTACTAAAAGTATTATAATTTTTAGGACTTATATAGTATTCAAGGGCATTATTTCTAAAATCATATGGCGACGATGCTTTTTCTGCAGGAATATCAGTAGCTGTACTTGTTCGAACAAGAATTTTAATACAATGCTTCTTTAAAAGCTTTATGTAATTGAAAAAATAGAAATGGTTACATTAGCATTAGCACGACCAACTATTCCTGGAAGGGCGTTGTAGCGCGTTAGTTAAGATAAAAATAATCTGCATCCAAGGGTTAGCGTTTGCACCTTTTAAAAATCCTAATGCACTTAAACATGTTTCGACAGGAATATGACACCCTTTTACAATGTACTTAGCGCTTTAGATAATTCTGGATATTTAAAATATGCATTCAGCTATTTTTCTAGAAACTGCAATAGAAAAATTTTACATGTTTCAGCCTGCAAAAGACCTAAGCTTGTTTAACAAAGACTGAAAGTAGTATAAATTCAGAGTTAAAATATCCAACCTTCTTATTCGGCTAGTTTGTATCTTATAGATCGTTTTAGTGCGAGTTCTACATTAACGATGTCCAATTACATCACCACAATTTTGAATCTGTTTAAAATGAACGTGTTTAATACAGACAGTGAAATATTGAATGCGTTCAACGACATACGAACATTAATAAATGTGTTTAGTGTTGTGGTTCCCGAAAACAACATGGACGATTTTTAAAATTTTTGCAAAGAGTGGAAGAAATTAAGGTATGTAAATAATATTTTTAAATTTACGATTGTTAAAAAAAAATCTGACATTACATTTCTTTTACACATAAATCTCATATTGTATATAATTTAATAATTTTACGTTGTTTAGAAACGGATACCGTCAACCACAGCCCTGAATTTGGAAGCTGCACCATCAACGAGCTCCAATAATCAGACGGGGCATGGCCGCATAAATGTTTCTTTATCTACAACAAACTTCAATTATTTCGAAGTTTTAAATGAGACGGCCAAATATGTAAAAAATTTAATGCTACCGGAAAAACGATAACTTTTAAATTTAAAGAAGTTAGCGAGGCTAGCAGTCCACTTCGTTGGCTTTCGGTAAGTACTGATAATTCTTATAACATTGCCCATATCTAATTTTATATTTCTTATGTTACAGGCTGCATTAACAGAAATTTTAAATCATGTGAGGCGGGATTGTTCCGCATCGGATTACGTAGGACTAGTCCTTCGAAGCCAGGAATATCCGGACAGGCCGATAGGAATATCATTTAGAAGAGCTGACCAATTATCAACCGACGTCGTGATGGCCAGCATAGAAAAAGTTTTACAAAGCAACGCCACCTTCTTCACAAACGACGTCTTACAACTTCAACTGGACCGTGTCGCTTTGCCATCAGGAAATGGAAGGATACGTCTTCTGGGAGTGACCTTCGAAGAATTTTGCAGACGTAAAACAGGTATTGCTGTAGTTAATAATAGCGATAAGAAATGTTTGGCAAACGCGTTAATTGTAGCAATCGCTTGGCAAACAGACCGTCCAAAATTTTTCGACTACCTACAGAACGGTAAAGCCTTAAATGCCAAAGCAAAAGAACTCTGCGATAAAGCAGAAGTTGACCTAAGTCACGGCGGAACCATAGAACACATTCAAAAATTTCAGATGTATTTAAATGACTACACGATTGTAGTATATAATCACCGGCTAGGAAAAACTGTTTATTTTGAAGGTCAGAGAGCCTCAAATAAAATTGTTTTGAATTTATTATTAGAAAATAACCATTATAACGTGATAACTAGTCTCACATCGGCTTTTACAACTGTTTATTTCTGCGAGTTTTGTCGTTCACGGTATTCTGTTAAACAAGAGCACAAAAATTGTTTGTATATTTGTCCCGCGTGTCATACTGGACCACCCTGTAGTAAATCCGAAACTTTGATATTATGTAGCAAATGTGGTCGCGATTTCAGAGGTGTTGGTTGCTTCACAGAACATGAAAAGTATTTATGTGGCCAACTAATGCGTTGTCAGAGATGTCTACATAGCGTATGGATTCAGAGTAAAAAAATACATAAATGCGGTTTTAAATATTGTACAACGTGCCAGAGTGAAAAGCCAACTCGCCATTTATGTTACATGAAAAAATATAAAAATCAAAGAAACACCAAAAAGTATTTCGTTTTTGTTTTTTACGATTTCGAATGCCGGCAAGACACAATTTTAAAACATTCGGAAAACTTGTACGAACATTGTCCTACATTATGTGTAGCACAAAACGTTTGTACCAATTGTTTAAATTTGGAAGATATTTTAAAACGTGTAAAGATTGCGGTAAACGTCAACATATTTTTAAAACAACCCTGTGGAAGAACTTCTAAATTATATTTCAAATTTTATTTCGAGAGAAATAGATGTGATAGCCATCGCTCACAATATGAAAGGCTATGACGGTGCATTCATTTTAAAACATCTAATGAAAGAAACAGCGAGATGGATGCCAAAAGTGATCTGCACCGGTACAAAATTAATGTCTATCGTATGTCCTCGCGTAAAATTTATCGACTCGTTGAATTACATGCCTATGCCCCTTAGCAAACTACCAAGCACATTCAATTTTCCAGATCAGAAAGGGTTTTTCCACACTTGTTTAATACAATTCAAAATCAAAATTACATAGGACCGATTCCTGACGTCAAGTATTACGACCCCGATACAATGTCGTCCGCAGTACGGCAAAGTTTCTTAAGCTGGCATAAATGCGAAACTGAAAAAAATACAATTTTTCATTTTGAAAAACAAATGATCACCTATTGTATTTCTGACGTATCTATTTTACGACAGGCTTGTTTAGTGTTTTGGAAACGTTTTATCGAGGCAAATAATGTAGATCCCTTTCGCGAATCGTGTACTATTGCCGGTGTTTGCAATAAAGTATTTCGTAAAAACTTTTTAGAAAACGAATCCATAGGTATTATACCAGCGCGAGGTTACAGAGGCTGCGATAAGCAATCGGAAATTGCAATTAAATGGCTTTGTTGGCTTGAACACAGCACAAATATCAAAATTAAACACGCTGCTTCTGGCTGGGAAGAACGTCTGAAAGAAGGCATTTTAGTGGACGGTTATTGTGAAACAACCAACACCGTCTACCAATTTAATGGATGCTATTTTCACGGCTGTGAAACTTGTTTTCCAAATCAGTTGGCCCCATTAAACGATAAAAATGATTCGATGATGGCTAGGCGAGAGAAAACAGAAGCCACCATAAAGCGTATCCGCTCATCGGGTTATAATTTAATTGTGACGAAAGAATGCGAATTTAACACTCTTCTCAAAAATAACACCGAGGCAAAAAATATGTAGAAACTTTACAAATTTTCGAGTGTCCCCACTAAACCCTCGAGATAGCTTTTTGGAGGTCGTACGAACGCTGTAAAATTGTACCACAAAATAAATGAAAACGAACAAGAACAAATCCGGTACTTGGATGTTTGTTCATTGTACCCGTACGTAAATAAATACTCAAAGTACCCGGTAGGTCATCCTAAAATACATATTGGTTCAGATAATTGTGAAAAAAATTTATTTAAATTCAGTAGAAGGTCTCGTTAAATGTTTAATATTACCTCCGAAACAACTCTATCACCCCGTTTTACCAAGAAAATGCACGGTAAACTTATGTTTATCTTGTGCCGAACTTGTGGTGAAGAGATGTTTCAAGGAAATTGCAAACATTCAGCCGAAGAACGACAATTTGTTGGAACATATGTGGCCGACGAATTACGTAAAGCTATCTCCGTTGGTTACAAAATTATTAAGACATACGAAATATGGGAGTACAATGTAACTCAATATAGTTCACAATCTAAAACGGGGGGCTTATTTTCTAAATATGTAGACAAATTTTTAAAAATAAAGCAGGAATGTAGCGGATGGCCTACAAAATGTGTCGATGAAGATTCGCGAGAGAAGTACATTAAAGAGTATTTTGAGAAAGAAGGTGTTACATTAGAAAAACAGAAAATTACAGAAAATCCCGGGCTTCGATACATAGCAAAATTATGTTTAAACAGTTTCTGGGGAAAGTTTGCTCAACGAGAAAACCTCATGCAAACAACCATTATCACGGAACCAGAAGAACTTTTCAAAACTGACTGATCCATCTATAGTTTCACATTCTTTAACGTTAATTGACGATGAGACGATTATTCTAAATTGGGATAAAAATAACGAAAACGTTAACCCCTTAAATACAGTTAATGTGGTGATAGCTGCTTATACTACGGCACACGCTAGATTAGAATTGTACAAATACCTTGAAATTTTAGATAGAAGAGTTTTATATTTTGACACCGATTCGGTTATATTTACACAAAAGCCCGGTGAGTGGATACCTCCTATCGGAGATTTTTAGGCGATTTAACTGACGAAATAAAAGTAGGTGATAAGCTTGTAGAATACGTAAGCAGCGGTCCTAAAAGTTATGCTCTCAAAATATTTTCTAATATTAAAACAACTACGATTTTATATGTAAAGTCAAAGGACTTACATTAAACTACAAAAATTCTAAAACGTTAATTTCGAAACATTGAAAAATATGATATTAAACGACGCTCCAGAAACATTTGTGGAAAATGATAGACGTATAGTAAGAACCGTCACATTTGACGTTGTTTCTAAAACAGAAAAAAGAAATTTCGATTAAATTATACTAAACGACGAAGACTTTCCGATGGGTACGATACTTTGCCCTATGGCTATTAAAGGCTATTTTAATTACAGCAACACCTGTTTTACAATTTGCAAACAATAAACTTATATGTAATTATGTTAGAGTTTAAGAATATTTTTTTTAACTAGTTTTTATTATTATTTGTATACATGTTTTTGAAATAGGTATAATCACTTATCCTTAAAATGTTTTTTTATTTGTAAATAATTTTATTATTATCTGTAGGCATGTTTTGCAAAAAGTATGATGACTTATGTTTAAAATGTTTATTTTTTAAAAAACATATTCACAGGTATATATGTATATATTCACAAAATAAAAAATTTACATATTACAAAAGTAGCATCTGTTTTTTGCTTGTGGAGGTCCATCAAAATGTGTTTCTCCCCGATTATAGTGCGTGTAACACGGTAAACAGTTTTGAAGATCTGGGTTTTCCACATACTGCTGAGGGAGTTTGCTCCATACTTCTAATAGTTCCACGGCACCTACATTATTGATAATGTAGTTTATGGGGAAGTATATTAAATCGTCTTTTTGGAATGATGATAATCTTCTAATAGCACCTGCATTATCACACTTGGAGTGCGCTAAAATAACTTCACCAACTTTTTCCACAATCACTTGTAAAGACATCTTTACTGCTTTAACGACGTTTTATAAATAATAAGTTTGGTTTCTGCAGCACGAGAAAACCTTTGTTTAACATTTTTTACCCCCTCTTATAATTATAAAAATTTGTGAAGAATTATACAAGTTCTAACCTGTAAAATTCCTTATTTAAACACAAGGGAACGTGCACCCCTCTTGCAACGCCGTCTGAGTCACATCTCTATCAAGTGTTCAACCTTTTAACCAACATTTCTAGTATGGCTTCGTGGTCTAGCGGTCAAGGGTGCCGTCCTTCAATCGGAAGGTCCGGGGTTCGAATCCCCAAAAAAGCTAAATCTTTTTCTATGTTTCAGATTTTTCAACCAACAAGGGCTGTGACGTCAACCACCACCTGTCAATCATCCGCGAGATAATTAAATCGCGAAATAATTAAATCGCAATCTTGCGAAATAATTAGATCGCAATTTAATTAAATCGCGCATCAAACCGCGAATTAAATCGTGGATCAAACCGCGAATTAAATCGTGGATCAAATCCGCGAATTAAATCGCGGATCAAATCCACGGATTAAATCGCGGATCAAATCCACGGATTAAATCGCGGATAAAAACCGCGAATTATTCCACGCATTGATCCAATTAAAACCGCGAATTAAATTAATCCGCGGTTTAATCCGCGAATTAATTTAATGCCGCCATCTTGGTGACAAGACTTCTACTGCCAGTTCATAACTTCTTTAATTTTGAATTTTTTTTTTCATTTATTTTTTTATGTATTCTTAAAGTATCACTAACAAACGATTCAAAAATGGATAGTAAAAATATTCTTTGTTTTATTTATACAGAGCTTGAAAAAACGAACAAAATTCATGCTCCTAGACTAGAATACCCGATTAAGGCACATTTTGTATACACTGTTGTAATTAGACTTCATTTATGGATTAATTCAATTTTTAAATACGTATAAAAAAATATTTATATGTTACATAGGGGATGCATCAAAATTTTAGAATGACTTGGGTGGTGTATGTTAAAAAAAAGGTTGAGAAATAAGAGTCAAAATTCGGAAAAAGTTAAAATATTGTTTTTTCATGAACGATGAAGTCTTCCATCTAGTTTAGTTTAAAAGTACTAAATTAGAAACGTGGTTTTTGGTAAAAATACCCTACTGTAATTTTTAATTAAAAGAAAAGCGAGAAGTGGTACTATTAGTTCAGTTTGATTAAATTTTTTCCGAATAGAAAATCTGGATTTGAAGAATTTGTTATTAATATAGCCGTATCCAATTAACACGAAGATGTGCGCATTCGAGCGAAAAGTGGCACATTTCCGAGCGAGGGAGGCAAATGAAGCGCGACGCGGAGCGGCGCGCTTTATTTTCCCGAGATCGGAATGTGCCACTTTGAGCTCGAATGTGCACACTCCGCTTTTTGTCACGATTAACAATAATCAATTTACTTAAAAAAAATTCAAGTAATTCTAAAACTGTAGTTGCGCTCTCAAAATGACACATTATATATAGCTAAAATTCGTTTTTTTTTCTCTATACATTCAATTAACCGAATTTTCGATTATCCGAATGAGCTGCAACAATAATTAGTCCGGATAACCGAGTTTTCACTGTACAAGCGTTTTCTACGAAAATATTTGGTGTCTTAAGTTTTAAATTAGTTTTTTCGTATTTTTTTTCTTGAATTATGTGAAAACGCTTTAGAACAAAAAGTGGGCCATCATTTATCACGCCGATCTTTGGTATATTTGAAAATAAGTATAAAAAATAAAGCTCGTTTGGTATTAATAAATTATTCATCTTCTTGGAATGTGTTGCTTTTAAAAATGGGAGAAGTTCCAGGATTTATTGTTACGCACACCACCCTCATTTATTAAAAAAAAAAGATCCAGAGACAGAGACGTAAAAACTGAATTAGTTTTAATCAAATACTAGTTTTATAAAAAATAAAAAATTGCCTTGTTATAACACTTCCGTTTATTATTAGTATTTTTAGAAGAAGTTGAAGCACAAAACTACTATAGTCGAAACGATGTAATTTAAAACGGCGAATAGCTAAGCAAGGGAGTATTGTTTATCGCAATCTTAAAACATTATCTTGCTTCGTTGAACTTCCTTTCTGGTAATTACGTTAAAATTGAAATTAATTTTTGTCAACTGACGAATGCAGAATAAGTCTCGGCGAATTGGACGAAACTGCAAGAGGTTCGGAAAATTTTCCCTTAACTATTAAGTAAAGTTAAGAAAACATCGCGACTGCCTATTCTTGTGCCAATTGAAATACTCGATATTTTTTATTTGGTGCAGAAGGAGCAACGTTTTCAGGAAAATAAATATACAATGCGAAAGGAAATAATCACGAATTTCAATTCACTGCGTAAATAACTTTCGCGTTCACTCCCACGCAATTCTCGATTGAATGAGTTTCGCATTATTGCTAATTCAATTCTGGTTAAAACTTGGCGTTGATATTTTATCCCATTTTAAACAGAAGCTCACCACTGTTATCTGAAACGTGACAAATAACTGCAAGCATTACTCCTTGTCCCTCATCTTCACTTGCTGCCTCCTTAATTTTTCAATCGTTATCTTCTTCAGTGGCTGCCGCATGCAGAGTAGATCAAAAGCAATGAATAGAATGCGATTTCTCGTAGGCTTTTGATTAAAGGATTTTAGCTTTTGTTGCGTTTGACGTTTGCATTTCGAGCTTTCTTTAAGGTGTACATTAAACTTGCAATACAAAACGATTTTGCTTATTTTGGGGCTCGCATTGTCGTTCATTTTCAATACCGCAATTAAATATCGCTTATGACAGCAACGTCGCCAAATTTCAACCCTTCTCGTTGTTCTCGACTTGTCTAAATTTGCACGTTTTATAATTTTAGTAAGATAATTGGTGAATTCGACCACAAATTCTATCCGATGAGTCGCTCACTGATTCGAGGCGAGAAGGTGGGGGCGAAATTCTTCACACTTTTAATTTATGCCCCATTTTCAGCGTGCACATTGCCCAGATAATTATGTAATCAAAACTGTTTCTATCTAAAATCAGTCATGCAAGTATCGACACGAATTTTGCGAATATGCGCGCAGTTAGGCGACGCAGGCAAATTTATAAAATTAGGGCGGATTCAACCTCGACATAAACGAGATCAACTAAACCCTATTAGTTCCGTTCGTTAAGTCATGCTATTTAACGTTTCGTGACTAGTTTTTGCTGCGAATTATTAGTTTCTTCAAATTTCAATTGCGCCTCGTGCGTCCTTTCGAACGCGCGCGACGTAAAATCGACCCTAAAACAAAAATTTATACGCGATTTAATTTTTAATAAATAATCGTTTCTTTTTTCTGCAGAACTTTTTTAAAAGCTTCCTGAATTTAAATTTTAATTGTCCTATTAAAAAGTCTGAGGAAAAACTACAAAATCACTTTTTACTGAAAATTTTCCGCGCACAGGTTCTTTAAGTGGAACTTGACGATCGATAATTTAACACTCAGTTGGACAATTTTCAATCCTAAATAAACCTATTAAGCATTAAAACCATCTGGATATAGAATCAAATCTCGCTTTTAGAGGCGAAACGTAATCAATCCGATGACACGTAGAATAAAGTAATCGAAAATGCTTTTTGAAAATTAACTAAGGAATTCAGTTTTTCATTAATAATACTTATTTTCAAATTTTTATTTTTTATTTATCGATTTTGTGAGGGTACACAGAACTAATGCGTGTATCTTTTTGATATTCCCAAATTGGTGGATTGACGAGTCATATTTGGTCATTTTTATACAAAAAATTATATTTTTTAAAGCAATTGTTCCATGAAATAAATTTTTTTATGATTTTGTTTAGATTAGAATTTATTTGAAACTATTTTCCCATATAATTAAGGAATTAGGGTATAATACACTTTAAGATCATTATTTATTCTATATTCTGTTATTGATTTTTTTATGATTAATAAATCTATGTATTTATTGCACTTGAAAAATTTAGAACTATATTCAAATTATAATTTCACTTTGATTAAGAACCGAGAGCAAAACTCAAAATGTTTGTAAACGTTTAAATCTTTTCAGTTTATATAAATATTTCTTTAAGCACCGAGTTATATTCTAAACCACTTTCCTTAAAAACTCTGAGGACGTGTACGAAATATTAATATTTAAATTTTTACATATAACAGACTCGTACATTTCGGTGGCATAAACGAAATGTTCCAAAATAATGGATAGCACTTTCAAAATTTCATTACACCCAATTTTATTCTATTTCATTTCTATAAACTGTGCGTAATAGCATTTCGTATTTGATTAAATTCACCTGGTCCTATTGTAAAAAAAAGTAGATTTATAGATAGTTTTGTTTGAAGTTGGAAAACTCGTACAAAGTTAATATTGAGCATTGCTATCCTATCGAATTGTAGTAAAATTTAATCACAAAAGCGCGTGGGCAAAGTACTAAGAATTTTTTTTTAAGCTTACCCTTTTAAAAGCAAAGTTTAGTGTGGCGTTTTATTCGAACGATTATTGAATTTTATAAGCCTCGATCTTTTGTTAGACTTGATTTATTTTAGCTTCGGCGATTGTAGGCTTTTTACTTTAGTTAGGTCGAGCTTTTAGAGAATTTTTTGCGAATTTATCGTAATCGTAATTCCTCAACAGTTAGGGCTAGTCGGATAAAATTATTTCTATCGACTTTGAACAACGAAAGGAGAAAATAAACGCTTTCGATTGTACAGTAAAATCTGTCGTATCGCCCACCTCTATAAGCGGACAGTATGCTTCCGAACGGATATATCGTAATTTAATTCTTATTAATTTTCTCGAAAATTTTGGAGGTTAAAGGGGAAGCTGGGAAGAATGGCTCCGGCTATGTCGGTTTGAGGCTCATAGGAGCTTCCCGCAAAAGTTTAAAGCAAATCCATTACCTAAATTTTTTTTCTTTCAATTCGAGCAAAGGGGTGTTAATTCATGTTTTTTCACGATTTTGGCCAATTTTGGGGATTTTGAGTTACCACAGGGTTGGAAACGTTCAGAAATGAAAGGATTTGACGAAATTCATAAAGACGGCGAAGTTACAGCATTTTGAAAATTAAAAATTTTGCTAAAATTTACATTTTGAAAGATTCGAACGCGTTTTCTCCTAGACTTAGCATTGGGCCCTGTTGATTTTTTTGGCTGATCTTAGGCTCCGGTAAACGGGATTTCATAATATCAAAAGCTTTTAAAGATCCGTTCAAAAATAACCGAACTACGATTTTTCAAAATAGAAATTTAGAAAAATTTAATTACAAGTTGGACTTTTCGAACTTGTTTTTCTTGAAAATTTTAAATGGCACGCTTATGATTTTTTGAGCTTATTCGAAGCCAAAAAGTGTGGCGAATCCGAATCTGTATAGTTTTTAAAGATCCGTCCACAAATAACAGTGCTACAATTTTTTAACATAAAATTTTGTGCTACAAAAATTAACCTAAAACTTCAACTTTTAGTTACTCGAGAAATTCTCAAAAATTTAGGGATTTGAAGCAGCAGTGACGAATGGATCCGGGTATGTCGGTTTGGGGTCTATAGCAATGCCCCGTAAAAGTTTAAAGCAAATCCATTACCTAAGTACAATTTTTTTTCTTCAAATTTAGCAAATGTGTAAATCCAGCGTTTTTCAAACTTGGAGGCGCCTCACATGATTAAATATTTTTAAGTGAGGCGAGATTACATATAGTTTGGAAACCGCTATCTTATTGCCTAATGGACTCAACATTGATCTTAATAAACGAAATATTGATAATAAAAAAACGAACAAATTGTAATGCTTTTGTATTGGGTGGACCTGTTCCAAGCCACTTTGATCACACTAAGCGGTTGATAACATTAACCGTGACCACATTAAACGGCGTCTACTGTAATACTATTTTATTTATAATAACTTTTCATTTATTAACACTATGATTCTGATAAATAATAACTGCATTTAATCTAATATAGTATTTATTATTACATTTACATTCTCTTTGTTTTTTTTTCTAAAACGACCACCTCTACAAAAGACCAATTCGAGCAAGAACCGACGCTGGTCGTGTTAGAGAGGTTTTACTGCATTTCAAAGCGGCGGTTATCAAAATAAATTCGCTTTAAATATTTTTATGCGTAGTAATCCCATCGCCTGGCATCGTAGAAATAATTCAGCGTGGAGGATGTAGGACAAAAATTCGCATTTGAGGAGGAGTCGAATTCATTTTTGTCTTAGAAAAGCATATGTCTGCTCATTTACATATTTAGCATCCGTTCTCGTTTAAAGTCGGACGTTTCAGAGGAGGAAAAAACGGCCCTTTTACTAAGTCGCTAGGTCTATATCTTCCGTTTCTTTGGTATTCCTTTTGCTGTATGTCTTATGCCTTTTTATCATCGCCCTTTCTGTCTTTTGAGGAGCGTAAAGTCGATGCTCAAAGCGGCAGCATCGTTTTAAGGAATAATATTTTCCTTTTCCGCGCTTGGCATCACAGTAGACGCGGCAGGAAACAGCTTCAGCTTTGCTTCACTGACTTGATAAAATATTTTAATCAGCGTCGTCATATTTTAGAGTTTTATTCTCTGATAACGTCGGGGCTTTATGAGCAGAAGTAAAGCTCTTTCCGTTTTTGCGGCTCGCGATAAGAAATGCAAAGTATTTTAGCTGGCGCGCTTATATTTATTAACTCGGGAACAACGGAACTTCCTGTACTTGATTACAACTATTTACACTCCCAAGAACAAACTATTGAGCCGTACGGCGGGGCAACCAAACTGCTGACATTCAAGCAATTTCAGTTTAGATGAGCTCAATTATAAGTTATTTGAAGTTGAAGAGAATAGAACAACTCCGTCGTGGAACAATGAGTGAATTAAGAAGTTGGCCCGCGTCTTCGAAATGCGTCTGTCCGTCCGAAGCAATGCGACTGTAATGGTACAGATAAATTGAAGACGACACATAATGAGTTCTTCGCACATTTATCATCCAATGAAACTCCATCAATGCTGACGTGGCCGGAAAAGCGCCATTACTGAACGTGTCTACTTCATTGTCAAAGGAGTTGAGTGCTTCATACTGCGAACCGATACTTTATTTACAACCTTTGATTGCAGTTTGATTCGTGCTATCGCCACGTGATAAACGACGGCCGATCCATTTTACTTTATTACCTATTCAATTATAATCGCAGCCTTTTAATTTACCATGTGTTGCTGTCGCCTCGGATGTTGTGCTTATTTAGATGCACTTTAAGGACCGTCAAATAGATATCTCCTGTCTGTATGTGTTTCTTCTTGCTTCGGTAGGTTCGAGCCTGGCAAAACGAACAGCCTTTGTACTAGTTTTTTAAAACATGTAATGCACCTGTATACAAAAGCAGTGAGATGTAAACTGCATCCAGCTTAGTGGGCGGAAGATATTATATTGGAAAAAGGCAGCATAAAAGTTCTGGCAATATTGAATTTCATTTTTCCAAACGGTTTTATTAACGACAGCCATTCTCTTACTTATTGGTTTTTGTTGCATTTTTAACTGAAATTAATTCCGTTAGATTTTGCAACAGTTGAATATACCGGCGGTTTTTAATTCATAGAGCGGCAATCAATTTAATGAAGGCATAGTAATGTAACATTTCTCGATTTACACAAGTCTCTTATAACATGATAGGTACCTACTAAGAAAATTACAATTTTTTTTGGTATAAACCTGTACTAGATTTCTTCAACTTTCTTATAAAACAGTTTCTATACATATTAGGAGATTTAATAAATTTGAACAACTCTCACAAAGTACCTACTTATGCTTTTTTTTGTTTCGGTGAATTTTCTGTAAATAATACGTAGAATAATTTGCAATTGTGACAATTACGCTATAAAAAGATTGCAATCATTACATCGTAATCTGGGACTATACCTAAATTACCGTACATTTTATATTTTGTATTATATTTAATGGATACGAAATAAAACTAGAGCAATAGATGCGGCGGAACACATTGTAAGGTTGAAATGGAGATGGGCGGGCCACATCATGAGAACAACTGACCATAGATGGACAAGAAAAGTAACCGAATGGAGGCCGAGAACAGGGAAGAGAAACCGTGGCCGACCCAAAACCAGGTGGAGGGACGATATTCAGAAATTAGCTGGAAATCAGTGGATGCGAAAAGCGGACAATCGCGAGGAATGGCGAATGCTTGGGGAGGCGTATGTCCAGAAATGGAATACATGAACGCTGGATATGATGATGATGATTATATTTAATGTGAAGATATTAAACTTTACGATTTAACATTGTAATTTTTGTAATAGTTCATGGTATTAAATTTTGATTTCGAAGAATTACATTTTTGATAGTATAAAGTAAATATTTTCCTCGGTATAAGTAAAATAAATATTACATCGCGCCCTCTGTATTATTATTAAAGAAAACTGGAAAAATTACGATGTAACATCATAAAAATTCCAAATTACTATTGTTTTCATCACAAGGTGCGTCATAACGCATACACTATAATATAGTAATATTATACCTTCTCATTCCTACACAATTAGGTATTTGAAAAAAAAAATTATTGATTTTTTTTATGTATTTTAAAACTTTATTATTAATAATATGGATATTTAATGCAAAATACTTAAAAAAAAATTTTTTTCAATTAATTATAAGCAATTAAAAATTGATAAAATTTAAAAAAAAATCACGTGATTATAAACGCGCCAAAATTGGCAACCATCTTTGTGACGTCATAATGTTATAGCTGTTTAATAACAGGACAGCGTTTATGGCTATTACACGTGAGTTGACAATAATATTGAAAATTTACTGCTAAAAAACGATTTGTTAGTTAATTCCGATTAGCTATGTGTGATAAAGGATTTATAAAGGCAAAGTCTGATAATATTTCTGATGTTGATATATTTTTTACTGAATTCTACTTATTTGATTTGTATACTTGGATAAATAGGGGGAAAGTGGCATGAAACAGCCAAGTTTTGAAACAGCCATTATCAATTACGCGGTAGTTTTCATACGAATCGTTTATGTATTATTATTTTAAGATAGCAACACTAGCCAGATATCCCCCACAAAAATTTGACCGTTCACCGTCAATAAACGGCGCCGATACGACGTATTGAAGATTTTGTCGTCAAAAAGTAAGGTTTTGAGTTCAGTTTATTTGTTTTCTAACGCCTATACGTACAAAACTAATAATAATATGATTACACTATAATTTTATAGATATATTAGGCCTTCTAATAACGTATATATTTTGTAGACTAATCTTTGATTTCATAGTAATTTTCGAGATTTGGTTTCTTGAGAGAATATGTTTTGAAATAGCCGGACTGCAGTGTAATGAAACAGCCACCTTTTAATTCCATAAAATGCAATAATAATTGTAGTAACAGCAATCAAGAGTGGTACCGATGCAAAATTGTAATGGTTGGTCATATAAATCCTGTGGCATAAAAGGGAAATTGCATTATTTTTGCTAAAAACGTTTTTAAGTTTTTGCAATGATTGATCTCAAACGTCAAATTTTTTGACAGTTTCTTAGATTTATGTAAGTAAATATTTTATCGAGAGTTTGCGTTATTTAAAACGTTTTATAATTATATAAGATCTAAAATTATAGCTTACGATTATTATTCTCTTTCTTGGCTTATTTCCCTTACGGGTTTGCCGTTCTCAACCTCCAGTAATCTCTATCTTCTATATCTTCTTCTCTGAGGCCCTTCTCTAACATAACATTGTAAACATGTGTTTTCCACTTTACTGCTGGTCTACCCCTTTTTCTTCTTCCCCTTGGTGACCAATTCATAATCGCCCTGGGCCACCTTTCTTCCTCCATCCTCTGAACGTGACCGTACCATCTTAATGTTTTATTTTCAAGTCTTCTAGTCATTGATGTTTCTATTTCCATCTCCCTCCATATATCTTCCGTCCTTATCCTATCCCTTCTCGTATATTGTAGGCTTCTTCGCATAAAATCCAATTCTACTGTGCGAATCTTGTCTCTTATTTTATTGGTCATTGGCCATAGTTCCCCCCCGTATGTTGTTATAGGCTCTACAATTGCATTAAAATATTTCTCTTGGTTTTTTCATGAGATTTTTGTTCCAGATTGTTCCATGGAGTGCTTTCGTCGCTCTTTTCCCTTTTGTTATTTTATCTTCTATATCCCTGTCCATTTTACCAGTGTCCGATATTATTGACCCTAAATACTTGTATTCAGTACATGCCTTTATTGTTTCATTTTCTATGTGTAAATTGTGTGCTACTCCTCCAACACACATATATTCAGTCTTCTTGAAATTAATCAATAGTCCCCACTTATCATATTCCTCTTTCAGTTTACGTAGCATATAGATCATGTCTTCCTCGTCTTGTGCCACAATGAGTTGGTCGTCAGCAAACATTAGTGAGTGTAAGGTTTTGTTTCTTATTGGTATACCCATTCCTCCACATTTCCGATACCATTTTTCCATAGCTTGTTCGGCATATATATTGAACAGTATTGGTGATAACGTACAGCCTTGCTTCAGTCCTTTTGACACTTCTATTGCTCTTGTTACTTTATTTCCTACTCTGATTTGGGCTTCTGAATTTTCATACAGTGTTTTAGTTACTTCTATCCATTTTTCTTTGATGTTCATTCTTCTCATTGCCTCCCATAGTTGACTTCTTGGCACATTGTCATAAGCCTTCTGTAGGTCTACAAACGTTATATGTGTGTCAATATTTTTGCTCGATTCTTCTCAATCACTTGTCTGATGCAGTGTATGTTATCTATACATGATCTTCCTGATCTAAATCCTCCTTGTTCCTCACTAAAATCTTCCATATGTTCTTCGATTTTAGTTTTAATAATTTTTCCAAACAGCCTGACCATTGTTGGTAGTATACTGATGCCTCTGTAGTTCTGGCATACTGTTTTACTTCCTTTTATGTATCGATACAATATATGATTTGTTCCATTCTGCTGGCTTATTTTCTCCGCCTTCTATTTTCTGAAACATTTTGGTTATTATTTCTATTAGCTTATTTCCCGCATTTTACTAATTCTATTCTGATGTTTCCTGGACCTGCTGATTTATTATTTTTGATTGTCTCAGTGCTTTTACCACATCTTCCTGCTTTATTTCTCTTTCCTCCAAAGGTATTTGGTTTCTTTCTATTCTATCTTGTTTTATCATATATTGAGGTCTTTTTTCCTGTAGAAGAGTCTCATAGTATTCTATCCATTTTATTTGCTTTATTAATGTAATATTAGTAGTATTTTTTGATTCTTGCCGTAAATTATGAATCACTCTCCATGCTTCTTTAGATCGGTTAAAACCTATTGTGTTATTTATATTCCTACAGACGTTGTCCCAGTATTCATTTTTTTCTTGCCTCACCTGTTCTTTTACTTGTCTTCTAATTTCTACATACTTTTGTCTAGAGTTTTGAGTTTTGTTCATTAACCATTCATTATATCTTTCCTTTTTGGTTTTTATTTTCTCTTCTAGTTCTGGGGTGAGTGTTTCTTTTTTATGTTTCCTTTTTTGTTCTATTCCCAAAGCCTCATATGCTGCTGTGTGAATACTACGTTTTACATGTTCGTATATTACCTCCGGGCTTTTTTCTACTATATCTTCGTCAAGTTGTCTTTCTAATCTGCTTTGGTATAACTTCTTAATCGATTCTTCTCTTAACAGTTCGATCTTATATGTGGGGTGTTTTAAGTCTTCCATTTGTTCTTCCGTATCCTCCTCTTTTTTGGTACGTGTTGATTTTCTTGTAAATTCAAAGGTTCCTACCACCATGTGGTGATCTGATCCACATTCCGGTTGTCGAAAGACTTTTATGTCTTTTATTTTCAGCTTCCGGTCTCTTCTGACAATTACTAAGTCTATAATTGACCTGAGTCCTCGTGTTGGCTGTATCCATGTGTACTTGTGTATGTCCTTATGCTGGAAAAAAGTATTGGCTATCATCAACCTATGTTCTCTGCATAGGGTAAGTAGACGTATTCCGTTGTCATTCATCTTTTCTTCTCCAAATTTTCCTAAAGTGTGGTCCTTCTCTTTCTTCCCAACCCTACTGTTCAGATCCCTATTATTATAATTTCACTTCGTTTGTTAACCTTTTCTATCTGTTCGTCCAGGATGTTAAAGAACTCCTCTTTCTCTTCGGCACGTACATCGTCATTTATGGCGTATACACCTATGATCGTCAACATTTGTCCATATATTTTTATTTTAATTTTTAAAATGCGATGATTAATTTCTTCCCATGCTTGTATCATCCTTGTCCATTTCTTCTTGACTAATATGGACACTCCACTTTTGGCTCTTTCACTTTTCGGCACTCCACTCCACAGGTGTATGTAATTTCCGTAGGTTTCCTGGCCACTTCCTTTTTTTTTGTTTCCGTTAGTATCACTATGTCCAGATTCATCTTTTCTATTTCCATCATCACTTCCTTTCTCTTAGTTGCGAGTCCTTGAATATTCCACGTTCCTAGTTTTAATGTCTTTTTCGGTCTTTTGGGTTTACCATCTAATTTCTTCTTGTTGCCTTCTCGTTTTTCATGTTGTTTTTGGTTGAGTTTTAAAGGTGGAATCTGAAGACTTCGTGTAGAACTGCCCCCGTATCCATTGGGGCTCCCTCTTTTCGAGGTGTGGATTTCCACCCGGGGAATTATTTCCTTTCTTTCGTTTTTCATTCTACTAATAAATTTTCAGCTCCCTTTATTTTTACATGTGATAGGTTTCTAACGCCTAACGCCATAACCCCCGCTTGGAGGACCTTTTTGTATCAGCCGCTCACTATGAGGCAGACGCTGTTGGTTCTTTTGCCTCTTCCGCCGTTGAGATGTATCACCCATCTTCCTCCGCCTTCCGAGCCATTGACCGGTTTTCACCCGTACCCTGAGAAGGGGCCCTTACAGGGTGCTATCAACCGGGCCAGCTGAACCCTGGTTTATTAGAGAGGTGTTACTCCTTTATCCCTCACCTCTTTTCCAACCTGGCTTGGGACAGGCTTCGGCGGGTTTATTATTACATAATATATTCTTTAATGTGCAGTTTTAATCTTGTAATAAGAACATGGCTTTTTCAAAAAATTAGGTTGGCTGTTTCAATACCTATAGGTTATGAAAAAGCCAAATTTTATTTTTTTTATAAATGATTAGAAGTCGAAAAATATCGTTAATTTTGAAAAATGTTTTATGACATTACGTACATAAATGCATGAACAATTACAGATTTTAAAAAAAAATTGATTTATTTATGTCCTTCTATATTATTTATCCCTGTTTTTAAAACTGGCTGTTTCATGCCACTTTCCCCCTAATAATTACTAACAATAGTGTTATAAAATACTTACATCGAAATGATCTTCACAACAAAAAAAATTTGATTTTGTTTTGGGATTATAACGATGCACTGCTTGAAACCATTTATTTCGACGTTTTTCATCTTGGGGAACATTTAAAAACATTTTGTCAGGAGTTGTTTTTTGTAGTATTTGTACATAATGGTACAAAACAAGAACGATAACTTTTGTGGTTCGACATTTTCAATATAAACTTGAGTATTTAACCATGACAAAAGAATTAAATAGATCAAAACACTGCATTTATTATTTCTGTATAAGCTGCAATGAATGAAAACTAACATTATGACGTCACACACGCTCGTGTTTGTTCGGGAGCTCTCGGCGTGTTTTCGGCACTGGATTCAAAATTAATTTTTATTTTGATATAACTTTTGAAATATTGCGAAAAAAAAAATAAAAATAGTTTTGTTATAAAACTTATATATGATCTTTCCATTTATCACAAAAAAAAAAAATTCAAAGACCTAATTATACATTATACCCATCACAACTGTCCGGTGTGCATATATACATAAACGTTTATATAAACGTTAACAAGCGGAACATTTGTTCTAGTGCTGATATACATTAGAACCTCCATAACTCGAAAACGTCTACAACTCGAAAAACACTCTTATTCCCTCCTTTTCAAGCCTCATTACTTCTATATCTCGAAATCTGAACCCTCGATAAGTCGAAATAATCAGTATTTACCTACAAAGTACTTCGGTACATATTTTTCTTCTATAACTCGAAAAAAATATATTTGACTTTTGTATCACGAACGTATCAATGTTTAATAATGAAGAACAAATTTTCGATAAATGCTTAGTAATATTGCTTGTGTAAAATTCCAAAACTGAATTGGGATAGGTTGTGTAGTAAAATTATAATGGAATTTTATGTAATTTTCCAAAACAAATACATTCAAAATGTTTTGTAAAGCTACAATAGAAATATTTAACTGTGTAGGTTATCATATGAAAATCTACTGCACCGACTAGTTTATTTTACACTGTAACATCGTAATTTTTACAAACTCCAAGAGTATTTATTATCACTTCTTTGAAAAATTTACTATATTACATTGTAGAAATTACAGTTTTAATAATAGAGTCCTGTTTTACTACATAATATATCTAGTAACAAAATATGATTTTAATACTGTAAATTTTCTTATAGTATTCTTTCAGTGTATTAAGAGGGCACCTTTTATCATGAACGATGACTTGGAACTTTACGAATAAGAGTACGAATCTTTCTAAATTAATATATTATTTATGATTTGGTGGTTGAAACTTCTAGATAATTTAAATAATTGTTAGATTTCCAAATGAATCACGATAGGGACGTTTTTAATTTTTTTCTGCTATAATCGTGGAACGGTTTTATTTTTATTCTGTTAATACGTGTTTTTTTATGAACAAAATTGATAACGTGACATATTATGAAGAAAAACAAAAGCCGAAAAGAAAGTTTTCATATAGGATTTTTTATGGTATGCCCACAAATTATAAAGGTTGTTTATTACACTTCTGAATGTGCCTCCGTTTGTCATTTTAAAACTTTGGTAGACGCTCTTTTAAGCGGTTCTAAAATCTACTTTCGTCCCAAGTCGCATTTAATTTTATTTATTGGTATCCAATCTTCAATACTTTTCTTGTTAGTTTTCTTCGATTTTCACTAGTCTTGGAACAAGTACAGTTATACAAAGTATCTCTTTTATTGATAAAACTTGTTTGTCAAATGTTCCAAAATTAACTCTGATACGTTGCGTATTTGTATTATAATATTTTTTTTATAATTAAAAGTAAATAAAATTGTGTTTTTGAATTAGCATAAATTTTTTTGTTCATTGATAAATGTTTAGTACTAGTAAAAATTTTTTAATAAAAATATTTGTTTGGTTATTATTTTTTTAATATAAATGCGATATTAGATTGCAGCAATGGTCACAAATATGAAATTCGTTTTAATAATCAGAAAAATACACAAACATAAACCATTTACTAAAATAATACAAACATAGTTTTTTATCTGAGGAAGTTTTAGGGGGTCGTAGTTAAAAAAGGGCTTACAACTAAATTAGTGTAGAGGCACTCGCTTATACGAAATTGTTTCTATTAAAAGTGGAATAACGCTTGGCAAAGGTACTAGAATAAATTGAGGAAGCTCGCGATAACGGATTACTACCTTAATTTGGTAATTATTTAGCGATTGCCATGTACTGAATATTGCTTTTACATACATCTATAATATTGTTATCTGCTTATGGCCTAATAAAATACGGCACTCCACTGAACCGAACTCTGTATATCTAACGATGCCATAAACTATAAATAGAAGCCATGTAACTAACTATGAAGATAGCGTAAAACTAAATATGTTACAATGTTTAGTAGATTTATTTAAACGATCTCTAAAATCATCAAAGCTTGAACTTCCGTATTCGAATTTCTAAGTTGGGAGCATTTCGCTAATTAGAAAAATTTCCAGTTATCGACCAAAAATATTGTTTACCAATATGAAAAAGTTATAGTTGAAATTGAATCGAGCGAACACATAACTTAATTTATTTTAAGGAAAACCTTTTATTTGTTAAAATTCAACTAGTAAGAGGATTGGAAAAATACATTTCTGTTCCATTAACTTAATTGAAATATCAAATTGGCATGAACGGACTAAACTAAAAATAAAACTATTTTAGATATTGACGTTAAATGAAACTGAATGAATTATGCTTTTCAATACGCGTAGTTTTATGAAGTGTTAATAATTCTATTCTTCTCATAAAATATTTAAAATTATATTCGCGTATTGCCATGTTGTATCTGCAAATGTGCTTTTTGCTATCGAGGTAATAATTTATGCACGGAGAAAAAAATATCCTTATAATAACTATCTAACGTATACCCAATTGGCGTATTGTTCTGACAACGATTCGAATCTCTATAATAAAGATATTTCTAAGGTAATTTAACCGTTTAGAGTATCATCAAAACAGCCATACATATTATACTTATAATAAGGATCCGTTTACTTGATTCAAGCGTTCAACGAATAACTCTCGTGAACGTGTGCCGTATCCCTCGTGTAGGTATCTGTATACCCAATTTAAGGATTTGGATAGCTAAATTGGCTATACGGCGCATCCCTGACGACCGCCGGAACTACGGAGCTTGTGCAATAACAACTTACATTAGTGAATTGTCAACTACAGTTTAAAATATTTGTAGTTCCAAATTTAAAAAAATAATAATTCTAATGGATGAGTGGGTGAAAAATAAATTATCCGAGTGGAATTTAGAAAAACTGGGAGATATTTTTGAAGGTAAGTATTGTTCATTAATTTTTTACCAAAATTTTACCAAAATTTAAAACAGTAAATTACACCGTGTGAAATTTACTCAAGTCGAAATTTTACACGAAGGAAAGCTAACAGTCAGAATAACTTGATTAATTACATAAATATTATTTTATTTTAGAAAATGAAGTCGATGAGGAATTTTTTAAATTTTTAAATGAACATAATATTAGACAAATGATTCCCAAACTTGGTCCACAATTGAAATTTATTAACAAGTGGAAGTCGGAGTTTGATAATCAAACTCAGAAAAAGATATCCAAGTATATTTTGATGTTTTATTTATCAATAGTTGGATGATTATTAATACTGTTTCATTTTAATCAATTTGGTAAATTGGAAGTAAATACTTTATTAATAATCAAATAATTATTGATTGAAAAAACAACTTAATTATTAGTAATATTCAGAAGATTCTAATTTATTTCTTTTATTCTTTCCCATATGACAGGTTTCGGCAAATCCTACCATTTTTTCTCCTGCCAATAATAATCATTTAAGTAATGTTGGAGATGATGATTATCAAGCATTCGAAACAGAACAAACTATGGAATGTGATTCTGCTAATATTGACACGTTTCCCTACGATAATGAAATTCTTATTAATACGTGTGATCCTATTACAGATTTGTTTGAAACTTTAAAATCATCGGTTCAAGGCCTAGCAGTACTAAATTATTATAAAAAACATCGAACTCTTAATGATTTCTATAGAAATCATTTTTCCGATGTTGTTGTTTTGACAGAAATGCGCACTAATCAAGATTTAATGTACTTTAAGTTCTTATAATCATATTAGTTTGTTTATTTATTTTAAATAATTTAAATTATTAATAATTTTACAGGATAAATCCAGAAAGGTTAAACGAGTTAGCGTTACAAGTGCCACTGCTATTTGCATTAGAGATATCAGCAACCTATTACGTTCCATACTGTCGAGAAGGCAACCGAAAAATTTTAGCTCGTGGTAAATTTTACATGCGGTACCATCATTGGCGCGATATATTAATCCAATCAGGATCTACGAAAAATTGTAGAGGATTGAAAAGAAAAATAATAGATTGTTCAACTCCAGTATGCTTAGGCAAATTACGAGATATCTTTAAAATCGGTTGGTGAAAATTATTCAATCTTTTTAATAAATTATCTATTTTGTGTCTAATTGTCGAATTTTTAGATTCAATACCTGAAGATTACGAAGAACAATTACAATTTTTAAGAAAGAACATTGATCCATGGAAACTATCAAATACTACTGGGCACAGACTTCTTTACAAAGGATTCAAAGTTTTATAAACGATAATAGAATAACTAGTTACGATTATTTATTAACCTTTCCCGCGTTAAGAAATGTTCATGACGGATTGGAGTTGATCAACATTGATTTTATTAACCAGTATCCAGATAAAGTAACATGTTTAGCTGATTATTATAAAACTTTCGAAAAAAAATATTCGCGTTTTGTAATCAAAAAAGAAAAAAGTCCTGAAATCAAAGCCCTATTAAGTTTATTTAAAGAAAATATTAACAAAAGTGAAGGTTAGTATTAATAACGTGTGTACAAGTGCAAACTATGGTATTTGTTTATAATTATTTTTTAATACTCAATTAATATGTTTTGTCAATTAAGTCAATCGGGTATTTTCAAACACACGTCAGTTTAAGTATTAATTTTTATGACAGATGACCGAAGCGCTATAATTTTCCGTTGGCTACCTTTACTATTACCACCTCCTCCCGTCATAACTGCGAGCGATAAATCTACTTGGCGGCCAAAAAAAGAAGATGTCATTGATGCGTTTCTTTTGCATGTTAAAGTAGGTTTCGTAAAATTATATATAATAGTCTCTTATATTATGGATATTTGTTCAATAAAATTATATCCTCACTAAAATTAATGTTTTTTTCTAGGATGAAATAGAACTAGATAGAGCTTTGAACACAAGAAAAGAAAAATTAAAAAAAATTGGATTGTCAGCGCAACCATTACCAGTTATTATTGGGAACAGTATCATCAGTATAACTAAACGTTTAGTTGTTATTAATGATATTCAATATGAAGCCAAATCAACGCTTGAATGTGTTGATTTAACTTTTAAAAGTTTTTATAGCCTACAGTTAAAATTTTCGCGTGAAGCAGCGTACCCATGGTTATTTTTAAAAGACGCTATTTATGAAATTGAGTGTGAGGATGATAAGCTGAATCCCCCAATCCAAACATTAATTAACGATTTAAAACGCCTTGAAGTTTAATTATTGTTTAATTTAAAGTTTAATTATTATCTATTAACGTTCATCATGTCCCTAAAAAATAATTCCAGTCACCTTTGTGATTTAAAAGATAAGTTAATAAACGCGACGTTAAGATTATATGGTTCATCTAATATTCCATTTAATCAAATCGATTATATTTTTAATATGATTAAAGATTTATTTGATGCAGAGCATAAAGTGATAAAAAACAAGTTGCAATGTAATACTAGCAATGAAAGTCTAGTAAAAACTACATCTGATGTTGTAAATGTTCTTAATTTTGTAGATAATACTTTAAAACAGTGTAATAGCGAATATAAACGTATTCAAATTTTGAAAAAAAGTGGTTTTTATATACCACCAATTGAGTTTTTAGTTGGGACAGGATACAATACTCTTAAAAGAGATTGTGAGGGTAATTTTAAAAGTCAAACTAATAATGCTACTGCAGTTTTGTTTCCATTGGGGGCCATGTTCAAAAAAGTTTTTGAAATACCGGGTATATACGAATCAGTTAAATCGTACAAACAAGATTTGGAACAGAATGACAAGATTATATCAAATTTCATTCAAAGTCCTCTGTGGAAAAAGAAAATACAGAACTGTAAATCGAAGAATGATATCTTTCCACTTTTTCTTTTTAATGACGATTATGAAACAGGGAATTGTCTCGGTAGCCATGCCGGTTCCAATAAGCTATGCGGTACATATGTTTCAATTCCTTGTTTTCCACCACATCTACAATCATTAAATACAATATTCCAAGCACTCGTCTTCAATTCAAATGATAAAAAACAATATGGAAACTTTGCTGTATTTAGAACTCTCATTCGAGAACTAGGAGTATTAGAAAATACCGGAGTAGAAATTAATTTATCAGGTCAAAAAAAAACAACAATATATTTCAAACTCGGTCTCATTTTAGGTGATAATCTCGGCTTGCACTCAATACTTGGTTTCGTTGAAAGTTTTAATTCGAATTATTCTTGTCGTTTCTGTAAGATGGACATTATTCAACGTTCTTTAGCTACGTTAGAAGACAAAAGATTATTAAGAAACAAAATTCATATGAAACTGATGTAAATTTAAAAGATCCTAGTTCGACTGGTATTAAGGAAAGATGTATATTCAATCAGTTATCTGATTTTTATGTTATAGATAATCTAGCAGTAGACATTATGCATGACTTTATCGAAGGTGTTATGCACCGGGATATGTTTGATATATTAGATTACTATATTAACAAAGCAAAGCTATTTACACTATCTGATTTATCTAATCGCATGAAATTACACGATTATGGTGAATTTGATGTGAGGAACAAACCACCTGAAATTTTAACCAATCATTTGAAAAATGGTTCTTTAAAAATGTCAGCCGGTGAAATGTTGACATTTGTTCGACACTTTGGTATGTTGATGGGTGATTTAATACCCGATGAAGATACGGTTTACCGTATTTATTTAAATCTTCTCCAAATTCTTGATATCCTTTTAGCACGATCTATCCAAAAAAATTGTCAAGGATTATTGACAACGTTAGTATCAGAGCATCATATTTTAGTGCGTACTATTTTTAGTCGAAATTGCAAAACAAAAGAACATAATTTATTACATTATGATACTGTTATGCATAGTTCTGGACCGTTAATTAATTTTTCAGGAATGCGCTGGGAAGCGAAACATAAAGAATCGCGATTGATAGCCGCAATTTCTAACACTAAACTAAATGTGTGTCACACTCTGGGTGTTAAACACCAAATGAAATTTGCGTATCTTATAGAGTCTAACACAATGTTTCCTGCACGGAGAAAAAAATATCCTTATAATAACTATCCGTGTCGCTATTTTAGCTATACGTAGTATATCTTTCACAGGGATACGCCGTATAGCTAATTTAGCTGACCAGAAGTTCCTTATTGTGGATATTCAAAGTGACATTTCGTCAGAACAACGATTCGATTGGCTAATTTAGCAATAGGGCGTATCCCTGTGAAAAATAACTATACTACGGATAGCTCTAATAGGGATACGGATAGTTATTATAAGGATATCATTAATAGGTGCCTTTGAGGTTACGTTAGATAGTTGTTATAACGATATTTTTTTCTCCGTGTGCTCAATTGTCTACCGGTATGTTAAAAAAATTGACGATGAAACAACTATTTACTGTAGTTAGTGATAATTTGATTATAGTCCATAAATTTTCAAATAAAAATTTAACTAGCTACAATTGGATTAAAGTAAAAGGTATAAAATATAAACAGGGAATGGCTTTATGCATTTCTTACCAAAATTTGCAGCACAATTTTGGTATTATTAAATATATTGTTATCGAACAGAATGAAATTTATATAGTATATAAAAAAGTAATTACAATTTTTGATACTCAATGTCACGCGTTTAAAATTATAAGCTACAAAAGTGAAGACTATATTTTATGTTACAAAGACTTAGTTAATTTATATCCAGTGTCACTAATTGAAAAAAATACAGGCTTATACTATATTTTGCAACATTATTTAACTTAATCCTTAGAGGGTATTCTAGTCTAGAAGCATGAATTTCGGCCGTTTTTTCAAGCTCTGTATTTAAAAAAGACTTTATAGCGACATTTGTATAATTGTTTTTTAATTATATTAAGTTTATTGAAATGTATTACGTATTTTTTGTCTTTTAAGTTATAAAAATCTAATTTTCACAATAAAATTGTTTTTATTTTCTTACGTTCAGTGTATTTTCTTATTCTCATTATAAGGTATATAAGATTAGTAAAAAAGTATTGATATTTGGAGTAATTTTATAATAATAGGTTTGCTGTCATAGAAAACGAAAATGGTTTATTATTTAAAAACGTAGACGTGCCACTCAGTTGGGTATTCTAAAAATTAAGATATTTTCTGAATTGAACTCACTTTTGATAATTATAATGCATGTAATGGAGAAAAAACAATTGGTTGATAATTATTTTTTGAACTACATAGTAATGTTATGCATATTGGTAAAAATTTCATTGAATTCGGAGCAGTAATTAATAAATTACAAATTATTTTTAAAATGGTTCATATGTTTTTTACTCTAAAACATTTTAAATTAGTGTAGATATTTTGTAAAAATTTTGTAAAAATTAGGTGCAACGCGCTCTTAAGAGTTAAAATGTACTCTTACAAATACGTAATACTAATTGGTTTAATAAAAATTATTGATTCAAAGTATTTTACTTAATTAATTATTAATTTGAATTTTCCTATTATTATTATGTTTATTTTTATTACATTTATTTGTATTACTGTTAGTACTATCCATAAAAATATTAATAATAAATTTCTGATAATTTTATCAATTACAAGTTAATCAAATTAATCAATCATACAATTAAAATTTATTTTTATTAGGTTAGCTTCCTATTACTTTATAACTGTCATTATTTGCAATCTAAATAGGTTAGCTTCTTATTACTTTATAACTGTCATTATTTGCAATCTAAATAATTTATATATTCCAATTTATCCGTTAAATCACTATGACAAGGATCTTTTGAATGTCTAAAACAGTAATACCGATCGTTACTATAACGATCCACAATAAGGATTCACTGGATAGCTAAATTAGTTATACGGCGTATCCTTGTGAAAGATAACTATCCAACGGATAGCTATAATAAGGATACGTATGCTTATTATAAGGATATTTTTTTCTCCGTGTGTTATTGTGTTGCATTTTCCATAAATAGGATTGCAGTTGAAAGGTTTATCTTATGCACATTGTACTAATAATGGGTTAAAAATAAACAACTTTTGGGATTAGGGTCGTAAGGTGGATAACAAAATTATACGTGCAGTAAATACGTCCACCAACTACGTTAACTTAATTCGTAAGCAATGGTTTATAAATTTTAATAATACGTACCAGTTTATAATGTGTTAAAAATACAAGAGTCGGATAAGAAAGGTCAATACGTCCTCGCGTGTTTAGCGTTGATTTTTTCTTAACTTGCGTACTATTAGCGTCACTTATAATTTAACCAAATATCTATTATCTTACCGCTACACTATTTTCGAAGTAGAACAATTTGATTTTAATTTTTGCAAAAATAAATATGGGAGCGGTGATTAACCTACAACTTGAGACAAGGTTTGTACATATTATTTTCATTCTAAGTGTATTTAATTTTAGAAAATATGTTCCAAAGTACAGTAATTACACTGTTAAATATTCTAATCTAATGCTAAACTTCCGCATACTAGGTGACTAAATGTCACATGCCATACTAGGTGGGGTTTGCTATATCCCGAAAATAAAATGAAATAAAATCCACAAAATTGTACTTTATGACAGTTAAATGATAAGAAATATATTTTAATAACCAATAATGAATAGGTTTAAGTAAAACACATATCCATTTATGCATTAGAATAGACGTTTATTAATAAAAATACAAAAACTTAACTTTTTCTTCAACTTATAAACTATCGAGTCTTTTCTTGAGTACTAAATTCCAATGACACGTGTCAATTACGATACCGAACATTAAGAAAACCTAACAAGAATTTCATTCTTGCCTTTTTATTGAAAAACAAATTAATTTCAGGGCAATTTCTTAATGATTCGCAATAATACAGACCAATAAATTACACGAAATATTAATTTAATAATTTTTATCGTTTCCTCTCACTTGCATTAACAAGATTATCGTATCTTCTCGCTCCCTTCCACTCATTGCATTGGTAAATACGTTCTTCGAATATAAAATCGATTTTACTAATTTAAATTAAAACTTTGATTTAAAGGAGCGCACGGTAAATTATAAGTACTAATATAATAAACACGAAGATGTGCGCATTTGAGCGAAAAGTGGCACATTTCCGAGCGAGGGAGGCAAATGAAGCGCGACGCGGAGCGGCGCGCTTTATTTTCCCGAGATCGGAATGTGCCACTTTGAGCTCGAATGTGCACACTGTTTTAAACTCGATTACCAAATGTCCCGTTTTAACAAAAAAAATTGTTCACATTGGTTATACCCCACCTAGTACACGGGAGGTTAATAAGTTTTCTTGAAAAGCAGTTTTGCAATAATAAATCCCAACTCAGTTTGGGAATATTACAAAACATTTGTTGCAATATTACAAAACATTTATCGAAAATTTGTTCATCATTAAACTTTTTAGTAATTTTTAAAAAAAATTATTATGTAATAATTCTCAGATTTACCGTCAGAGGTCGAACTGAAAACGGTTACAAGGAAGGAGGGATTACAGAGAAAAGTAGATAAACGTAGAGATGAATTTATAGCACGAATGCCACAGCCCTCTTATATGAAGTCGTGGTGGATGTAAGTGGCGTCTTATATCCAGCGGTCATCTAGCTGTAACGTGTTTAATTAATGCTGGAGGGGAGTTTCGCGTTTACTATGTGAGTGGTCACGCTACTATTATTAATTAATTATTGAAAGTTTATAATTTTGCAATGTAGAAAAATTAATTTTTAAGAGACGTAAGAAAAGGATTTTCAAATGTCAAGCTATTTTATTGTAATTTAAATTACAATATTGTTTTGTGATTTTACCAATCATTCTAGTAAATCAAATCATAAACATTTGTAGTAAAAAGCCATTTTTTTGTAAAACCACTGATACGTTGAGATACGAGTTTAATTCGTTCCGTAACCCCCAATTCATAAGTTAAAATGCTCGTATCTATAATCCATTTTTTTTTCATTGAGAATCCGCACGACAGAAACACTTTTGCGATGAGGTGATTACCTGAAATGATCACGCAAACTTCAGGCATTTGACCAGTTGCTAATTAGACAATATAAAAAATCGACTTAGTGACGCCTCGTATTTAAAAAATTCGTATGTTAGGGCACTCGTATCTCAAGGTGCCACTGCACTATACTTCATTGGGAAATTACAACTTACATCTTATTTAAACAAATGATTATTAAAATTACAACTTATTTTTGTAATTTAGTATGGAGTACCTACTGTTATATTGCTAGAAATGCATCCTAATATTGCACTGAAACATACAGTTTTTTTAATTTTACTATACATACATATATTTCTATTGGTCCATCGGCCAGGAAAGAGACCCAAAACAAAAAATTGATTTTTCACTTGAGCCAAACGAAAGCAGAACCGGTGCTATTGAAAACTCACTACCAAAACTCTAGCTAATTGTACAATTTTCAATTAAGGCTGCGCGCCGCCGTGTATTTTACATATGCCAAGACTTCTGGATTTCAGAAAAAACTAAGCCACGTAGAAAGTTCAAATTTTAGGACAACAATTTAGACCTAATTTTGGATGCTTCCTTTTTTGAAAATTTGGAAAAATTTTAATAGTTTTTGAATAAACAGAAAAACTGTAAAATTTTGAAAATCAAATTTAGACGAAAAGGAAGCACGCGTTTTACTATTTAATTCAACACTGCGCAAACCGTTTTTAAAAATTTTGAGTATTTTTTGAGATAATAGAGAAGTTAGATTTAGCCAATTTTTCCTGCAGTTTTATGGTTGGCAGTTCAGTTATTGCCTCGCAGATGGCCAGGCACCAAGCCGCAACCTTGAACGAATATATTACAATGGCAATCTTAATAACATACTTCATCGGAACAAGCTTTTTATTAATTCTAGAAAACGCTACATTTTTTTATGTAACCGTATATATAAATGTATATAATAAACGTAAATGACTATTTTAAATTAAATGATCTTCAATTGTCGTAGAGAGAATCATGATAGTTGTATAGAGATGCAAGATATCGATCTTTACGGTGATTTGAAAAACGTTTAAAATATTAAGTTGTTACAGGTGTAGTTTTATCGGTCAAACTCGTATACTTTCGTCTATTTTCGACATATAGTCTGGTCTAGTAAAGAGATGATTACTTCCAATATGATTTCAAATGTTATATTCAGAGAACTTTCATGCGATTTTAATTGTTGGGAGGGGGGGGGGGCAAAGTAAGCGTCGGCGCGCAATTCAAAAACCAGTTTAGATTTAACAATACATATTTATTACGTTATGAATCTTAATTAATGCGATTTGTTTTATTAATATTACAAAGTAACATAAATATGGACCCAACACCGTGAGGTATAAATGCGGACAAAGAGAAAGAAGAACATAAATATGTGTATAAACTTGTAAAATACTTGTTTTTTTTTTAAATAAAAAGATAATAATTATAGTATTGCAGAAAGGCGCTAATGATTAATTTTCTGGATTTCTTTTTATTTGTTCTGATGATATGTTTATTATTTTTAAATATAGTTCTAATTTTATTTATTATAATTATACCATAAATAAATGTTGAAAATACTTTGATACTAATGTTTTTTAGTCCAATTATTATATTTATTAAATTTTTTTTTTCTATATAAATTTTTAATTCATTTTATATATCGAAATTATTTATAATTGTGATTAAAAAATAACTAACAAAATTTTAAGCGCAGAAAAATATTTTGTGGTGAAAATATGCACCTTGATAAGGGGGTAAGAACGAAAAAAGTTAAATTTTGCAAATATCAGGTAGAAATAAATACTTATATCATAAATAAATACTAAACATTTTCAAATTCTTGAAGAATTGGAAATGACCGGGAAACACAAAGTACATATTTAAATTGCATACCTTCAATAAATATCTTCTCAAGGGGCATATTTTGCAGGGATCGACAATTTTGGAAGCAGATGATAACGAAATTTATTTTATTTTATTATCTATGTATGCTCCCAGAAAATGTTTACCAAAATTGGCATACTTCAATTGTTTGATAACCATTTAATAAAAATAAATATCAAAAAAATAAAATCTACGATAATTTCACAAGCTTTGCCGTTTGATTAATAAAAATATAATTATTTTGAAAAAGCACAAAAGCTTAGAAGTTGGGTTGTTTTAGGTTTTATTAATTTTTTTTGTAAAACTCTTTGATTTATCAAAAAATTTTAAAAATTTTACTTTTTAAAGACGGGTGATCTCTAGCTCTAAAAAATTCAACTTTACATCTTCAAAAATCTTTCTAGGGTCGCGATTCTCTAAAAAACCAAAAATTTTAATCAAAAACATATAACATCTATAGTAGGCTGCTTCGTTTATAAACGATTTTTTTTTAAATTTACGCTCCATTGAGAAAATATTGTTCTAAACAGAAAAATAAATTTTCACTAAATTTCAATCTTTAATTTGAATGGGTTATTAGTTAATTTTAAAATTTTCACATTTATTTTATATTTGAATTTATATCTCTGCTGCATTTTAGGTAATAGTGTTTGTTATGGAAAATTGTAGGAAAAATAACAATCTTTAAAAGTGCCCCATAGTTAGATCTGTCACTTCGATGGTTTCACGGCTAGTAAAAAGATAAATGACAATTTTAGAAGATATCAAATTTTCTACAAAAAAGGTCTGTAGTCAACAGTTGTAAAGATAATAAATAAACGGTTATTTGAAAATTTAATATGGAATTTTTAATACGATAATACAAATATGTATTACATGTTTATGCGTTGGAATTTATTTATCTTATAAACTAATCGCTTTACAGCTTAGACTCTACGGTGGGCACTTTTAAAAATTGATATTTTTTTACAATTTTTCACAAAGAACAAGATAATTCTATAAAATGCAGGAGAGATACAGATAGGGGAGACCGGGTATGGTTGTGTCACGGGTAGGTTGTCACCATAAGCCATAACAGCAAACCTAATAAATTAATAAATTTGTTTACCCGTGTTAAAGAACCCCGAGCACAATACCTCCTTGCGTACTTCACTTCAGCTCGCTCTGAAATACCGTATAAGAAATATATACGTTTGTATTTTTTGTACAGTGAAAGTAATTTTTTGTGAATCTGTTTTGAGTCTCGTAAGTATATTTAAATTTTGCATAGTGATATACTTTTTCGTGTATTTATGATGTTTAAGATATGTTTCATGACATTATTCATATAGTTTCTTAAATGACCATTGATTTAAATTTATTTTGGGAGTTTATTGTCCAAAACTGTTTTGGGGAAAGTTGGCTCAAGTTAACGGGGGCTAGTTGTCACCTGTGCAAAGTAACCATGAATATGTGCGCCCTTTTTTATTGGTTTCTAGGAGTTTTACTACATAAACGATTGGCTGTAATTATACATTTGTCATTTTTGCTACCATAACTTAAGTTCGTTAGATAGAATAGGTTAGGAATATCATATGCATTTGTTTTTTCGTTTTGTATTTTACCTTTTATTTAGCGGGTGATTACCTACCCCAGAGACTATGACCAACCATCTCTTATACACGGAGTTGAAAGTCGCACTTTTTTTTTTCAAAATAATTATAATATCTGCTCATTGGATAATGGTAGAGAAAGTCTTTTTTTTTCTTAAACTAGAATAAAAACACTATATATTGATATATAAATGTCATTTATAAATTAAGACCATAGGCTCTAAAAATACAAAAGAAAAAAATGTGATTTCCAACCCCGCTCTCCCCTAAATATTTAAAAAAAACTGTAAATTCACGTCTTAAATGCATGGAGAAAATTTAAAATTAACTAGCGACCACTTAGAATTAAAATTAAACATTGTTTGGATATTTTTTTTTCTGTTCTAAAACAATATTTTGTCTCTGGTCCGCAAAAATAATTGTTTAAAAACGAAGCACCCTAATATATATGTTTCTTTTATGGTGGATAATTAAAATGTTATTTTTGGGATAAAATTTAAAAGCGAAATATGACAACTATTATTGGCCAGGAGTAGTATATAAATAATTAAAATTTGCAGTAATTTTAGTATTGGAAACGTTACGCACAAAAGTTTCATTAAAATCATTTAACTTATTATAAATGTAAAAATAAATAATATTAAAAATCGTTATTATAATATTGAGTTGAAAGTGTTGAAAATTATTTTTTTAATATTAACACATTTTAAGCGGGTAACCAAATTGACTAAACTGATGTGCGTAGCGGACAAAATTTGTGTAAAATTGCGCGCGTGAAATCTAGTACATATATACATTAACACATTTCAATAAAAAATTTATAAAATCACAATAATTTATTATTATATAAACAAATGTTAAAGAAATATCGTTGACGAGTCTAAACAAAAATTACGGGCTGTAAACCTATAGAGTTTTATATCAATTTAAAATAAGACAGTTGGTATCAATTTCTTGGAAGCTGCCATTTTGAATTTAATTTTGACTTAATTTCTATATGAATTTTATGAAACCTAGTAACTTTTATATTAAAGTTTTTTGTAAATTTTATAATTACAAAGTTATTTGACATTAGAGAAAATAACGATTTTCAGTTTTACGATTATTTCGTAACTGTTCGAATTTTACAATTTTCTTAACGGAATCTGAATTGGCACCTAAAACTGCAAAACATTGCCCTTTTAACCAAAGTTCTATCTCCACTAATAAGAAAGATATCCATGTTAGCCTACTCAATTTGAGACACCCTGTATATATAAACGGTTGTTTTAAAATAAACAAACCATTGGACGCCGGTCACTCGTGCAATTCAGTTTAATGATAATTTTTTGTAATCAAAGAATTTTTATGAACATAAAACTTACGTTTTTTGCTCAAAGAAACTCGGGTTTTTGGAATTGAGAAAAATGCAATTAATAATAAAGGCAATATAAAAAATATCGCTCAAACACACTAAATGTAAAAAATTGTATATGCGTTCAACACAAGTGTTTTGCCACTTAAAGCCAATTTCTCTTAGTGGCAAAGGTAGTTAAACGAATTAACGTTTAATTACTATTTTTTATTTCGTATACACTAAATAAAGGGTTTTCCGATAAGAGGTTTCATTTTGAATAGCCCGCTATTTGGGCAGCTGTCACTTTTGAAGCTGTCATCTTTTGACATTTGACAAGTAAAAACTATGCCATTACTAAAAATGGAACGATACACGCTTTAACAACGCATTGAAATTGTTAAAATCCATTATAAAAATGGTGAAAATTTTGCAGTCACAGTTCGTAAAACTAAGGCACTTTTGGATCGTCGCGAAGCACCTTCTCGGCCGGCAATAGTGAAACTGGTAAAAAAATTTGAGCTGCTGGGACAAATTAGTGATGTGAAGAATGGAAACCGTGTGCGTCGCTCAAGAACAACTGAGAATATTGCTGCTGTAGCCTATAGTGTTGACGAAAACCCAGGTTTGTCGATTCCTCGTCGATCTTTGGAATTAGGCCTTCCACAAACGACATTATACCGTATTTTGCATAAAGACTTAGCTCTTAAGACTTTTAAAGTTCAGTTAACACAAGAACTCAAGCCGGTCGATCACCAGCAACGTCGTATCTTCGCTGATTGGTTTCTTGAAATGCATCGAAATGATCCGGATTTTAATCGAAATATTATCTTAAATGATGAGGCCCATTTTCACCTCGGAAGCTATGTTAATAAGCAGAATTGTCGAATTTGGGGCTCCGAAAATCCAAGAATGATTGTTGAAAAGCCTCTCTATCCTCAACGTGTCACTGTTTGGTGCGGTTTTTGGGCTGGCGGTGTGATTGGACCTTACTTAATCGAAAATGAGGCTGGTGCAACTGTTACGGTGAATGGATTGCGCTACCGAGCTATGATTAATGATTTTTCTGGCCGAAATTGGGAGATATTAATGTCGACGACGTTTATTTTAACAAGACGGTGCTACGTGCCACTCAAGCAACAAAACCATGGTAATTTTGCAAGAAAAGTTTCCTGGCCGTGTTATTTCTCGAAGAGGTGATCACAATTAGCCACCGAGATCTTGTGATTTAACAACTTTAGATTTTTTTCTTTGGGGTCACGTGAAAGATAAGGTCTATGCCAATGCTCCACAATCGATTCAAGTCCTTAAAGATGGAATTCGTGAAGTTATTGCGAACATACAGCCGCAAATGTGCGAATTGGTAATAGAAAATTTTATGAAAAGGATATGCTGCTGCAAGCCTAGCCGTGTCGGCCATTTGGCTGATATCGTTTTTCATTGTTAATGGCATACCTTCCTTTTTAAAATGATATAAACATCCATTGATTTCTGTTAAAAAAATACTCGTTTTTTTTAATATCAAAATGAAACCTCATATTGGAAAACCCTTTATTTAACAAAAAGGTGATTATCTTTCGGAAGACGGTATGTCTGGACGTTTTCTGGTTTTCTCGTAAACTGAACTCGAATTGTTTTTTCTCACCTTGGTGATATATTTTTTTTGTTTTTCCAAAACCCCCCAATTTCAAATAATATCTAAAATTCGCTCTAGTTCTGAACATTCTCCCTCCGTTGTGAGATTAATCGAACAACAAACATTAATACATAAGAACTATGCTAAACTACGGTCTTTCAAATAACTCAACTAAACTAATTTAATGTCTCTAATTTTGGAGACTCAATTTCTGATGACGGCACTGGTAATACGGCCACTTTCTTCACATTTCTCACTATAGACGAATTTGCTGTTTTTATTAACACTGTACGCACTATTCCGTCACTACCGGGGTAACACTCAAGGAGTTTTCCCAATCTCCATTGGGTAGGTGGGACGTTGTCTTCGCGTAACAAGACTACAGCACCCTTTAGAACTTCAGGTCGTGTACGTTGCCATTTGGTACGAACGGTTAATTCATTTAAATATTCGTGACTCCAACGAGTCCAAAAATGTTGCTTTACTTTTTGTACATGTTCCCAGTTTGACAACCGATTACTAGGAACGCACGTGTAATCATGACCACGTAAGTTGGTCAATGAATCACCTATTAAAAAATGGCCAGGAGAAAGTGCAATAGGATCAGTAGGATCCGAAGAAAGGGGATTTAACGATCTAGAATTTACTATAGGTGCGATCTCTATAATTAATTTGTTAAATTGTTCATATATGTAGTATCGGAAACAGAGTGAGTGCGTGAGTGAATGTGACCGTTAGTAATTAAGTCGTAAATTTAAGGATTAGATTTAGGAAGACGTTGGACGGTGCATTGTTAAGGACACGGCAGTTTTTGGTTCTGTCGCCAAAATATCCCAGACGGGCAATAAACATTAAGTGCTGCAGACGAAAGGTAAGCCGACAGAGTTGTTCTGGCTGTCGGGGCGAAAAGACGCGGTAGAGACACTTTTCAGATTATTACCATTTGGTTAAAACCTTAATTCATCAATAAATAACTAATACCACACTTTCTGGGGGGCTCGTCCGCGATTGAGTTAACGGCCCTAAATCGTAATAATTTGCAAGTGTTGAGGACGTAAGTGTACCTGTGATTAAGTGTTAAGTTGTTTTAAGTGAATTGAAGATTGCATAAAAAAATCATGGCAGACGAAATGAACCAAGTCACTGAAAGAGTGAACGCGATAATGCTAGACGACTCTCAAGTCAGTCATATGAAGATGGCTGAACTCAAAGAAGAATTAAGACGAAGAGATTTACGAGTATACGGTCGAAAACACGAGTTAGTTGCTCGATTAAGAGCAGCAATGTTGCTAGAACGCGATCGTGCTCAAGGGAATGACGACAAAGACGAAAATGACGATAAAGACGACGATCAAGACGACGATGATGCTAATGGTGGTAATCAAGACGGCAACCATTATGACGGAAATGGTCGCAATAAAAGACGAAACGCTACCAATAGTGACAACGACGACGTAGACGAAGATGATGAAGACGAAGAAACTTCGGTTATTCGAAGAAAAAGACGTACATCACAACGTGTATTATTAACGTTTAAAGATGTAGAGGGTTCGCTAGAAAAATTTGATGGTGATGGTCGGGCGAACGTGATCCGATGGTTGGAAGATTTTGAAGAGATGGCTGCATTATGCTCTTGGAATGATATCCAAAAGGTCGCTTATGCCAAAAGGTTACTTGAAGGATCAGCTAAGTTATTTGTGAAGTATGAAAGATGCGCGAATACTTGGACGAAGTTGAAAAATGCGTTAAAAGATGAATTCGAAGAAGTAGTCGACAGTTTGCAGATACATAGAGAATTAGGACGCCGAAAGAAAAAACAAGATGAGTCATATCAAGAATATGCATATAAAATGCTTGAAATTGCATCACGAGCGAATATTGAAACACGAGCGGTGATTCAATATATCATAGAAGGAATTCCAGATGAAGCAACTAATAAAGCAATTTTGTACAGTGCTAAAACAGTGAAACAATTAAAAGAATGTTTTGTGCAATATGAAAATATGAAGAGAGAAACTTTAAGATATAAAACCAAACAGAACGATCATAAAAGAAACGATAATAATGATAGAAAGAAATTAAAAGATGATAAAACAGACAGTGCAAAAAACGAATTTAGATATAGTGCAAAAGTGAAAAGATGTTACAATTGCGGTGCAACAGAGCATATAAGTTTGGAGTGTCCTAATAAAGACAAGGGTGCTAAGTGTTTTAAATGTAACCAGTATGGTCACAAAGCAGCGGAGTGTATTGGAAAACCCAAGGAGGTCTACTTGATTTCACGTCCAGAAAAGCAAAAGTTTCAGAAAGGGGATAGAAATTAAAGACTGTAAGATATTAGCTTTAGTAGACACAGGTAGTGATCTAACTTTAATACGTACAAATGAGTACGAAAGAATAGGGTCACCGACTTTAACAAAACGCCAGGTATATTTTGAAGGCTTGGGTTCTGCTGTCAATGAAACGCTGGGTGAGTTTACGGCTAATATATCTGTAGGGGGTGAGGAATTTTCCGTAACATTCCATGTTGTGTCAGATGCAATTCTTAAACAAAGTATGATCCTAGGTGCTGATTTTCTCAATAGAATTGAACTCAGATTAAGACGCGGTAAAGTAACATTTTTAAAACTTGAAGACGGTGATAGCACTGACGTGGAAGATTCAGAAAAACCACATATTTTTAAGATTAATGTAGCTAATGAGTGCAATGAGATTAATTTATCACATATTAACAAACCTTATTATCGTGAAGAAATTAAAACCTTAATTAGAAATTACGAACCAAAAAGTATCCGTGATACGGGAATTCAAGCTAAGATTGTTGTTAAAACAGATGTCCCGATAGTATCTAGACCGCGTAGATTATCTCATGTAGAAAAACAAGAAGTAAAAGAGATAATAAATAAATGGCTTGAAGAAGGTGTTATAAAGCCTTCAAATTCTGAGTATGCTAGCCCTATTGTTTTAGTTAGAAAAGAGATGGATTTAAAAGGCTTTGCGTTGATTATCGAAAATTAAATAAAGTTGTATTGAGACCGCTTTTTCCTCTGCCGTTAGTAGATGATCAAATAGATTCATTAGAAGATGCTAAAATATATTCAGTTCTTGATTTGGAAAATGGATTTTCCACGTGCCGGTTGAGAAGAGTAGCCAAAAGTATACGGCGTTTGTAACACCAGACGGACAATACGAGTTTACTGTAACGCCATTTGGACTGTGTATTTCCCTGCGGTATTTGTTAAATACATTAGTGAAGTTTTTAAAGATTTAATACAGTTAGGTGTAATAATAGCTTATATGGATGATTTAATTATACGTGCGAAAGACGAAGAAGAAGCTTTAGATAGATTAAAATTAGTTTTAAAAGTCGCATCCGAATACGGTTTAAGAATAAAATGGTCAAATGTCAATTTTTAAGACGACCGTTGAATATTTGGGTCACATTGTGTCGAGGGGTACGGTGAAGCCCTCCGAACGTAAGACGGAAGCCGTGAGAAAATTTGTTAAACCAAATACTGTTAAAAAGTTACGAAGCTTTTGGGGCTCACTGGATATTTCCGTAAGTTTATACCGAAATATTCACTGATAGCTCGACCGTTAACAGAACTACTAAAAATGACGTTAAGTTTATTGTAGGTTCGCGTGAAAACGAAGCATTTGAAAAATTAAAAGCAGCTCTTGTAAATGGTCCGGTTTTGAAAATTTACCGCGTAGGCGCAGAAACAGAATTGCATACTGACGCATCAGCTTTGGGGTATGATATGATCTTAATGCAAAAAGATTGTAATGACGGAAAGTTTCACTCAGTATATTATGCCAGTGGTAAGACGAGTAAAGCCGAAGCCAAATACTGTAGTTACGAATTAGAGGTATTAGCCATTGTAAAGGCAGTAGAGAAATTTAGGATTTATTTGTTAGGTATACATTTTAAGATTATTACAGACTGTCAGACTTTTACGGCCACCATGAACAAAGAAAAATTAGGTGTGCGTGTAGCAAGATGGGTGTTAGCGTTGGAAGAATTTAATTATGAAGTGTGTCATAGGCCCGGTAAGAATATGAACCATGTGGATGCGTTAAGCCGCAACCCGTTACCGAGTACAATGTTGATTTGTGAAAACGACGATGATTTGATTGCGCGTTTAAGAAGTAACCAAGGCCAAGACGATAAGTTAAAAGGAATTATAGATGCAGTAGAGCAGGATGAAGTTAACGGATACACAGTTAGAAACGGTTTATTGTATAAAAATTATGATAATGATGTTTTAATTGTAATACCTAGAAGTATGCAGTCGCAGGTAGTGCGGCAGGCACACAAATGTGGGCACTTTGGTGTTAACAAAACCGTGGCAATTATACGGAAAGATTTTTGGTTTAAAAGGAAGAGACAAAAGGTTGAGCAGGTAGTCGCCAGCTGTCTGGATTGTATATTGGCCGAACGCAAGCAAGGCAAACAAGAAGTATTACTACATCCTATTAGTAAGAGAGACCTGCCGCTGGACACTTATCATGTGGATCATATTGGTCCAATGACTACAACATCGAAGATGAAGATACTAGAGATAGCGATGCGGAAGATGATATCTGAGGCCAGATATGGATAAAGGATGGCCGAGTGTAGTATCGGAAACAGAGTGAGTGCGTGAGTGAATGTGACCGTTAGTAATTAAGTCGTAAATTTAAGGATTAGATTTAGGAAGACGTTGGACGGTGCATTGTTAAGGACACGGCAGTTTTTGGTTCTGTCGCCAAAATATCCCAGACGGGCAATAAACATTAAGTGCTGCAGACGAAAGGTAAGCCGACAGAGTTGTTCTGGCTGTCGGGGCGAAAAGACGCGGTAGAGACACTTTTCAGATTATTACCATTTGGTTAAAACCTTAATTCATCAATAAATAACTAATACCACATATATAAATAACATATCTTCATGATATACCTGTTTTTGTATGCATTTGATTACTCTAATTTCTACGCAGTGTAACTCTTCTACAGTCAAAGGTTTGGTAGTTTGCATTCGCTTTACAAAACGAAAACAATAAGCTAAAGAACGTACCATTCGTTCTAAACTAGAAAATCTGGTTAATGTTGTAAAAGGTCTAATAAACGTAACTAAACATATTGGTCGTCGTTGTTCATGTAATTCTTCGTCATTTGGTAGCTCAAAACTTGGCCAATACGAAATGGTTTGACTTAACCACGGTGGTCCATTTCGCCATAAAGTTGCAGTAATAAAATCAGCAGGTAATATTCCTCTTGATACAAGGTCAGCTGGATTGTCATACGTGGATACATGTCGCCAGCAATTTACCTCGGTCACGGTTTGTATATTTGCAATCCGATGAGCAACAAAGGTTTTTAATTGTTGAGGACTAGTTCGAAGCCAACGTAGAACAATAGTAGAATCGATCCAGTAAAAAGTTGGAACCTCTTTACGGAGAGCTGTTTTTACAACTTTCATTAATGAGGACAAAAGCTTTGCCCCACACAGTTCTAATCTCGGTATCGTCAAAGTCTTAATAGGTGCAACTCGGGATTTGGCAGATAATATTTGAACATGAATAATACCCGATTGATCAACAGTGCGCAAATAGATGCAAGCTCCGTACGCCTTCTCACTAGCATCGGAAAAGCCATGTAATTCTATTTTTTTTATATCAGCTGTCATCACGGTACGTTGAAAGGACAATAAATTAAGAGAAGATAATTGTTGACGATACGTCAGCCACTCAGTATGAAGGTTGGCTGGTAACGATTCGTCCCAATCTAATTTATGATTCCATAAATTTTGTAAAATAATTTTGCAAGTATTATAACAGGGGCTAACAATCCTAAAGGGTCAAAAGTTTGGCAACTTCGGATAAAATAATTCGCTTGGTAATTTTTTTGTTTGAATGGGAGTTACTGTATAGGTGAGCGTATCTGTACGTGAGTCCCAATATACACCTAACGTTTTTAATGTAGTATCACCAAGCTGTAGTCGAGGGTTGATGTCATCCGCAGGAATACTTTCTAAAACTGAAAGGTCATTAGAAGCCCACTGCCGCATCGTTAAGCCAGCAGTCGAGGATTCCTGTCATTTGTTGTATTATAATTTTGCTTCTCTTCTAGTTTTAGCACCACTAATGAAATCATCAACATAAAAATCAGTTGATAGTAACGGAGCAACCTCTGGGTAGGATGCACCTTCATCTACCGCTAATTGCTGTAAACAACGAATGGCTAAGTACGGGGCACAGGTAACACCAAACGTAACGGTGTTCAGTTCATAGGTTTTACCTTTTTGTTGGTCTCTCCATATAATACGCTGAAATTTACGATCTTGTTTTCTAACTAAAAACTGTCGATACATTTGCTTCAAATCACCCATAATTACAATAGGGTGTTGACGAAATCTAATTAAAGTCGTGAACAAATCAGGTTGAATAGTAGGCCCAGTATACAAAACATCATTCAAAGATGTGCCTGTGGTAGTCTTTAAAGAAGCATCAAAAACCACACGTACTTTTGTGGTTAAACTAGACTCTTTAAAAACTGCGTGGTGTGGCAAATAATAAGTATCTGATATTAAATAATTGTCAGTAACAGGAGACATATGGTTTTGTTTTAAATAATCATCTAAAACTTCTTCGTACTGAACTTTCAGTGCAGGTATTTGATTTAACTTTCGTTCGGTATTGTCAAATCTTTTACGAGCAATATTATAAGATTGACCTAATTTCGGAGCACATGGATTGAAGGGTAGGGCAATAACATAACGCCCACTAGAATTCCTTGTTACATGTTTAAGAAAATGTTGTTCGCATTTTTCTTCTTCTTCGGTAAATTTTTTTAACAATAGGACATTCTTCGACTTCCCAAAATTTCTGTAGGTCGAACTCAGCAGGAACGGTGGTAACATGACATTGAGATTTTGTTTGACAGATCGAAGGGGCATTTCCACCTATAATCCATCCTAGAATTGTTTTCTGTAGATATAATTCTTGTTGATTAAAAGTAGGTAATTTTATCTGTCCGACAGACAATTATGAAAGGGTTGTGCCTGCTCCTAATAAGATATCTTATATCTTATATTATTATAATTATTATATATCTTATATCTGGTGCAGGTTGATAGAAATTTGGATCAGCTAGATTAATATTATGAGGTAATTTTATTAATTCACGGTGAATCGGTTGCTCTGGTATGATATGTGAAATTTGTGGAACGATTAGAAATGTAAGGGTTTTTTTTTATAACCATTCAAACGAGATTTTATGGTAGCTGTGGTTAACTTGGTACAGTAAGTAGTCATAGAATTTAATGCTCCTACAGGTATGTTGCATACTGTTTTCTTCAATTTTAAAATATCTACAAGACGTTGCGTCATAAAATTGGTGGTAGAGCAGGTATCGAGTAGCCCTCGGCATCGAATCGGTTTTGTTCCTGGTCCAAAATATCAAGAACAGCAGTGACCATTATGTCATTAGACATAGCATTTACTACAAAAGTTACTTGTTTATTATCTGTTGATGAACTGGAATTAATATGCTTTTCGGCTTCTGGTTGGCAGTACATTTCTTTTTTATTTTGAGCCGATTGTGGTTGAGAATTTTCCATAACATTATGATCGCGATATACATGTAATAAAGTGTGATGACGTTTATTGCATATTTTACAAGACGTTTGTAGTCTACATGCCTTAACTCCATGTCCTTTTCCAAAACAATTAAAACATAAATGCGCATCCTTTACTACTTTTCGACGATTTTCAACAGTTAAATCTCGAAATTTATTACAAGTATGCAATAAATGGTACATAGGATACGTTGGACATAAAATGGACTTCTGATGATACGTAGTATTATTACTTTGATTACTGTAGTGAGTAACTAACGCTTGAGATCGCGATATTTCTTTACGATGATTATATTCTCCCTTGAAATGTTTATTGTAAGCTATTTAATTGTGTGATGATTCTGCACAGTTTGCCCTCTTACTTAAAAACTTCAACAAGTCTTTAAACGATGGAAATGTATGATCATTTATAGTTAATTCCCATTGCCATACAGTATGTGAACTGATCTTTGATAAAATCAAATCGACTAATGGGATATCCCAAAATTCAACTGGTGCTTTTAAATTATCCAAAGCTCTGGTGTGTTGATAAAATATATCAACAAGTTCATTGATTGCAGTTGGTGTATCTCTTTGTAATCGTGGAAGCTCTCTTAAGATCGTCATGTGTCTTTGTGCCATACGACGGGGATTTTCATACTTTTCTTTTAAAATAGAAATTGCAATGTCGTAATTATTGTCGGTGAGTTCTAATGACTCAATACTTCTTGCAGCTTTACCGGTTAAAGACATTTTTAAATAATTAAGTTTTTTAATTAACGGAAGATTTTCTTGGTCTATTAGAGTTGAAAATAAACTAAAAAACGAAGCCCACTTTTCGGGAGTTCCGTCAAAAGTTGGCAGAGGTATAGTAGGCAGGGTTACTGTTGCCTTAGTTTCTGACGGTATGACAGCGATCGGTTGTGTCAAATTGACATTTGTTGACAGTGGATTTAATTCTTCTAGAAGATCTAATGCACGACCAGTTTCTATATTAAAATTATCAATATAGTTATTGCGATTTTCAATTTCGTTTTCATCTAATTCTTCTATTCTGTCTTGTATGCTTTCAAAGTTTTCAAAGGTTTTACAACAGTTTTAGCGAAGCTTGAATTAGATGTCGCTGTATTTTCTCTGGTTCAGATTCTGCTTTATCAAGATGTTTCTTTAATGATGTAATTGTCGCTTGAATGTGACCACGTTTTCTTTTTAATGTTGAGAGATCGGACATGATGTATTTATTTATAGAAAACGTAAAAAATAACCGTAAGGAATTGAATAATTGTACGACAAACGTGTACTCAAAAACGACTGGCCAAATTTTCAAATAGGTAAAAATGACCAACTTACCTTATTACTGCGATGGTTGATGCTCGTTACGACTGTTGATACGTGTTACAAAGATTGATGCTGGACTTGTAGTTTCTCTGGGGGTATTCTCTTGAAATGCACTCACTTAACACTTATTAAACTGCTTCTTCTTAGCTCCTTATATCCGGCTCGAAGGACCAAATGTTTTGCCACTTAAAGCCAATTTCTCTTAGTGGCAAAGGTAGTTAAACGAATTAACGTTTAATTACTATTTTTTATTTCGTATACACTAAATATTTAACAAAAAGGTGATTATCTTTCGGAAGACGGTATGTCTGGACGTTTTCTGGTTTTCTCGTAAACTGAACTCGAATTGTTTTTTCTCACCTTGGTGATATATCTTTTTTGTTTTTCCAAAACCCTCCAATTTCAAATAATATCTAAAATTCGCCCTAGTTCTGAACAACAAGAGTAGAGAACAACACATGCAAAACATTTCCAGCGATACCGTTTCGAAAGTTTTTTCGTTAATTTCGTTAAATCATAGTGTGCAGTGAATATTCAAATAAAAAGCGCAAAACCATTTAAGTATAATAAAAGTCTTATAATCATATTTATGTAATATGATTTCGTAAATTATCTATACTAAATTATTTTTTATTGCACTTTTTCAAACAAGAAAAGTATCGTATATTAATTAGTTGTTTTAAAAATATAGTTCAAATAATAATAATTAAATCATGTCCATAATGCATATGAAATGTATCGTATTCAAAGCAAAGCGTTTTTAAACGTGAATCGTGGTTTCAACCACCGATCGCCTAGCGGTGAGTAGTTTATTCAGTGTGGGTCCGTAACATTGATAAAAATTCCAATATCGCGATGTATTCGCCACCTGGATCTTGTTACAATTTTTGTTTATCGGCGCGCAGCCTTAAGCATTATAACTCGTTTTTAGTTTGAGAAGAATGTTCTTAAGATTAATATTTTACCCTTAACTCAAATCAGCCAATTTTCGAATTGTGTTACTTTTCTTGCCGAAGACCGATATCTCTATTTGTTTGAATAATTAAGTGTCTATTTAAAAAATACAATAAACATTTTGATATTAAATTTTATTTTGAATAGGTGTTAAATTTAAAACTTGGTTTTTGAAACTTGAAGGCCACATATGCGGTATTTTAAAAACATTACAGCTGTAAAATGCGATAAAGATATAACTTGATTTCATTATTTATCGAAGACCTTTTTAATACTGTACGTATTTTTAAACAGTCATGTGTGTAGCGTTGAAGCATAAAGCCACAACTGTTTATAACAATTTTTGTATGATTAATTAAATAATTATTTAAAGTGGACTTTGAAGTGACGTTTGAGTGATAGTACATAACAAGACGTCTTTAATTGTTTTTTTGAGTGAGGTAGGATTTTGATTTTATTTTGTAATCCTATTTTTATACATTTCTTTGTCTGTTATATCAATTATCTTTGTAATAGATGGAAAATTGGTTATTCCATAATTTCATGCATTTTGTTATACACCTGTATTTAAATGGGTATCAATCAACGGTTCTCATGCTTATATGTATTTGGATAAATATATGTGATTTTTCTTACTTATCTAAAACTTATTACATATTTTTAAAATTTAAATCTAATTGTTAGAGCACATACGCGTGTGTAATTACATTAACAACAGTAAAATAATTAAATAAACACATCTACATTTTAAGGATTTTAAAATTGATAAGAAATATATTTTATAGAAAATAAGTTAAATTTACTATTACTTACTCTTTTTCAACAAAAAAATCATACACTGAAAATAAATATTCTACAGTGTGATCGAAAATAACTGAATTGTATTTAATTATCGCCATGTCAAATAATTTTAGAAGTTGATACTCCTGCCATATGATGCTTGAAAATTCTAAGGCGTCACTTGTAGGTAAATGTGATAAATAGTCACCATAAATTAAACTAGACTGTAGTAACTGTATAAATTAATGGAAATAAAACTTTATGGGCATAATAAACTAAGAATAAATTAATTAGAAATTATAAATGCTTTTAGAAGTCGAACGTTTGAAAGTCTTTAGTTCAGTATAAGTATCGTCTAAATTCTAAACACCATTATAACCTAAAGGCTCGCTATGCTTTTTTAATTCTTTGAAACAATTTACGTTCTATCTTACCAACAAAAAAACAATTATTCAAAGCTATTGTTCAACACTTAATTTGTGAAAACAAATAGCAAAAAACAAGGATGAAAAGATGAATTAAAAATACAGGAAAAGAATAAAAATAACCGACGATAATGGATAAAACGCACATACAGTAAAACCTCGATTATCCGGATCTCAGTTATACGGATTCGCGATTATCCGGATTATCAACCGCGTTCGTTTTTTCCTGATAAAACGGGACACCTCGTAATCATTCTTAAAACCGAGCGTGCGCATTCGAGCTCAAAGTGGCACATTCCGATCTCGGAAAAATGAAACGCGCCGCTTCGCGTTGCGCTTTATTTGCCTCCCTCGCTCGGAAATGTGCCACTTTTCGCTCGAATGCGAACATCCTCGTATTTATCGGATTTGCCTATATGTATTATTATTTTATTCTCCAATTCAAAAAATTTAAAGTCGAATAAATTCGATCTATTTTTTGTTTAAAAAAGGTTAGATATTTTACTCTTTTCGATAAGTTATAGCGGTGCTCTTCCGCACGCCTAATTGTAGCGAGCTTGATAAAAATATTTTTGGGTATATTTTAGAATGCTTACTAATTTGCGTTTTTGATTAATTAAAATTGTATATGAGTCAAATTTTCTGAAGTGGGCCACTAAAAATCAACTAGTTGATTTTTATATCATCTTTTGCAGATTGCTGAAGGTTTATATGTCAAAATTAATGTCTCCAAATATTTTTGGGTAATTTTCATTTTTGTAAAAATTATAAACAAATTAGTTTTAAGGCGCATTTTGTATACATTGTTGTAATTAGACTTCATTTATGGTTTAATTCAATTTTTAAATATAAATATAATTTTTTTTTGTTTTAAAGGAAAAGCGACCCTAGAACAAGTGTTCCTTAAGGGCCGTAAAATATCAATATATACATAGTGAGTATTAAAATTAATATAATAACAAAATCAGAATAACATGAAACACAATAAGACAATAAGGAAAATAAAAATGTTAATTTTGACTATACTATTGATATTGAATCTGAACAACTTAAACGTCTCTATCAAAAAACCAACGGTAACATGCAGATTTAAATTCTGTTAAAATAACTAAGGCAACAAGTTCTGATGTTAGCTTATTCCATGTCTTTATAGCTGTTAACAAAAACGAACGTTCATAACTAACTGTTCTGGATCTTGGTTGGTAAAACATATCATTCTTACGCTCAGCGCGATCTCTAATGGATAACATAATTTGAAAGTTATCATGGAGCAGCCTATCATGATGTAAATGCAACATCTTATACACCTGGCACATAATCAAGAATTCTCGCCTGCTCTGCAAAGTCAACCAGCCAAGCCTACGCCTGTAGGGAGTGATATGATTCGACCTCGGCACACCGTAAATGAATCTAATGCACGAATTAAACTTGCGTTGCAATCTTTGTTGAAGTCTACCAGAGATGTTAGTATAAACAGCACTACAGTAGTCAAATATTGGCAGTATCAGCGCAGTAACCAGTCTTCTTCGCATCTCAGTATTTAATACACCACTATTCATCTTTAGACGCGCTAAGCATCCCATAGCCTGGTTACTGACTGACACTATCTGCTCATGCCATGACAGAGTACTGTTTATTATAATACCAAGGTACTTTATAGAAGTAACATAATCAATTGGTACCCCATTTACTACAACTTTTAGTGCATTTAAACACGCTGAATCTTTCACATGTTGCGGACTTCCAAAAATGCAAGCCTTTGTTTTACTTGCATTAAGCCTAAGTGAGTTGTTACAACACCAAGCCTCTATCTTCAAAATAGTATCGTTAATGCACTCAACAGACTGCCTAATTTCAGATATTTTACACGTATTATAAATCACTAAATCATCAGCATAAAAAATATGATTGCAGTCAATAAGCTTACCAAGGTCAGTCACAAACAAGGTATATAACAGCGGTCCAAGGACGCTACCCTGCGGAACACCACTACGCACCGATTTCCACGAAGATAGCACCTCTTCAATCTTCACTGCTTGTCGTCTATCACTCAAGTACGAGCTAAACCACTTCAGGACATTCTCCGATAAATTTAGATCCCTAAGCTTTATCAAGCAACTGAAAATTAACAAAGTATAACAACAATAAAGAAACGAAACGTTGCAAGTTAACAATTTGTTGTTTTATTGTGTCCAATTCCAGTGAGCATTAACATATTTGATTTTAAGTTTAGTACTTCATTTCTAAATAGAAATTGGTGCTTCTTTAAAATGTAAGAAATTAAATTAAGAGCCATTAGTATGGCATAATTGCCAGCATTGGGAATACAGTAGACTTCTCGCGTTTTTGTCTGCTTACAAAAGAAAGGCGTCGTAGAACAGTGCTTCTCAAATTCTTTATATTTGTAAATCTTCTTTGTTGCCTCTCATTTTACGACTTGCGCGATTTACGTTTAGTAATAAATCTTTAAAATGCCCAATCTACGAGGACGTGCACTATTTCTGTTGAAGAAATCAACTGCAGTGTTTTATTTTAGGTAAATTTAAGCCTTTAAAAAGGAAAAAAATGTTACATTAATTATTTAGGAAATTGCCACTTGAAAAATTAATCAACTTATATTTTTGTATTCAATGAAATGAAAGGTTTAATAATATTATCTCACGGCCTTCTCTATAACGACTCTAAATCAAAAGATTTTTTATTATTACAAAGTGTGCAGCACAGATATTCAATTTAAAAAAAAAACGGTGCACGTACTTATGTACACTCTTGGACATAAGAGTATTTACATGGGAATTTTAACATGGGAAGTTAAAGCTGTGAAAGTTAGAGGACTTATTCTACAAGAGCTGCATTTGAAATTGTTTACCGATGAAAACCCGCTTGTCTGGTTCACAGTATAAGCTTAAACAGGGGTTGGATTTCAAGTCGTCGCTGTAGCTCAATGGGCTCATCGTTTAACATTGAAATGATGCACAGCGGTTCGAATCCCAATAACGTCTACTTTTTTAGAATTTTTTTTTGATTATAATTTTTTGCCAAAATCAAAATATAACAGTATTCGATTAAATATACAATGGGCTCTTGAAAAACAGTTAGTATAACGACAATATAAAAGACGGAATTATAACTTTAAAATTATAATACACTATTTTATTGAGTTAAATTGATCGTCAATATTATAGACCAATTATATTTTAAATAAAAAATATCGTAACCTACTCAGAAGTTTCAAGACAAGCTCTATAAACTAATAGTTAATACAGATTTAAAAAATTGGGAAAGGAATTCTATTGCGTCAGGTGTAAAATCGGTTGAATTACTAAAGCGAAATAATCTTTGGGTAAAAAGAATATCCTATAGCAAGGATCGCAAAGTATACTCAACAATTTTCAATTGTTATATTAAATTAATTATAAATTAAAATTATCAAATAATCGTTTCTAAATATTTAAAAATAACATAGCATACGATGAGTTAGAGCCCTCTTAAAATTTCATTTCAATATGACAGGGTCGAAGTCCAATGTGGTTGTTTCTTTTCTTGGGTGCAATCTTTGCGAAAGGCAAGAGTACGGTTTCGAGATATATTCCCTTCCTTTACACCAAAGAGGTAAAATATTTCCATTAAACCTGTCGCATCTAATTTAAACCTTAAGGTGTTATATTTTTCAAACCAATAAAGATATTACAATTTTTCAGGTGTCTCCAAAAGTGTGATTGTTTTTTTCTTTAGAGTGAAACTTTTTTACTAATTACTTGAAATAATTTATTATACATATTTTATCAAATATTTAGTGACATTGTTAAATGTTTAAATTTCAAACAAAATTGTTTGAAGAGACTGTAGCTTAATAAGTTAAAGGGTAGCCTCTATTTTTAATCCTCTTAGCAGTTTTCAGGTAGTTCTGCACCTTTTTGGCGTTTGTCGGAGCAATTGTAAAACATAAAATTTAAAATTAGATGCGACAGGTTTAATGGAAATATTTTACGTCTTTGGTGTAAGGGGAAAGGGAAAAACACATATCTTGAAACCGTACTCTTGCCTTTCGCAAAGACGCACCCAAGAAAAGAAACAACCACATTGGACTTAGACCCTGTCATATGGAAATGGAATTTTAAGAGGGCTCCAACTCATCGTATGTTATGTTATTTTTAAATATTTAGAAACGATTATTTGATAATTTTAAGTTATAATTAATTTAATATAACAATTGAAAATTGTTGAGTATACTTTGCGATTCCTTGCTATAGGATATTCTTTTCACCCAAAGATTATTTCGCTCTAGTAATTCAACCGATTTTACACCTGACGCAATAGAATTCCTTTCCCAATTTTTTAAATCTGTATTAACTATTAGTTTATAGAGCTTGTCTTGAAACTTCTGAGTAGGTTACGATATTTTTTATTTAAAATATAATTGGTCTATAATATTGACGATCAATTTAACTCAATAAAATAGTGTATTATAATTTTAAAGTTATAATTCCGTCTTTTATATTGTCGTTATACTAACTGTTTTTCAAGAGCCCATTGTATATTTAATCGAATACTGTTATATTTTGATTTTGGCAAAAAATTATAATCAAAAAAAAATTCTAAAAAAGTAGACGTTATTGGGATTCGAACCGCTGTGCATCATTTCAATGTTAAACGATGAGCCCATTGAGCTACAGCGACGACTTGAAATCCAACCCCTGTTTAAGCTTATACTGTGAACCAGACAAGCGGGTTTTCATCGGTAAACAATTTCAAATGCAGCTCTTGTAGAATAAGTCCTCTAACTTTCACAGCTTTAACTTCCCATGTTAAAATTCCCATGTAAATACTCTTATGTCCAAGAGTGTACGTTATTTAACATGCGAAGTTAAAGCTCTGAAAGTTAGAGGACCAATCTTACCTGCTGCTTTTAGTTATATGTTTAAAGTTATTGGTCGATTAACTCAGCTGGCCAGTCCGGCAACCTTGGGATGGTTTACCAATGTTCGAATCCCAATAGATTCTTCTTTTTTTCTAAACTTTTTTGATTATAAATTTTGTTAACAAGTAAAAGTACAATATTATTTTGTTAAAGGTACAATCAGCTCTTAAAAAACGGTTAGTATATCGACAATGTAAAATCTAAATATTATAATTTTCAAATTCTAATACCCTATTTTATTGTCATAAATTCGGCGTTCAATTTAATGTATGATTGGGCCTCTAACTTTCAGGGCTTTAACTTCCCATGTAAATTCGCATGTCCATTCTCTTTTGACGAGCAATGTACGTGCGTTAGAAGTTATACTTCTTTGGTCCTATTAAATTTAATTAAAGATTATCACGTGTTATATTGCTTACTTTACGCTTGTGTATATGTAGGCTATTGGTTTCTAAATGAAAGTAACCGCACCTCCTTTAAAAAAAATGTATTGTTTGACCAAGATAGCTTGGCGGGTGAAATAGTCCCGCCTACGGATGCGCATGAATAGGGAAAGTCCTGCAAGCTTGAGGTACAGTCGAGAGAGAAGTGAAAATACTAATCGGGTGTTTCCATTTCGACGGAACCTTTTAACTTTATTTTGAAAACGCGTTCTTCTTGCGAGAACGGGACTTAGGATCCATCTGTAAAGTGTGCCGCCAATAGCTTTTACATTTCCAATTACCTATCCTGATAAGCGGTGGACACTAAGAAGTGAAAATTTACTACCCTTATGTACCTAAAAAAATTTATATTTTATGTATTTTTTTACCAGAATGTACAAAAGCCGAACGTACAGTACGTCTTTTTCTATCCGAATGTGTTTTCTCTTCACCGGGTGCGGCGCTTGTAAGATTCTCACCCGCCAAGCTATCTTGGTCAAGCCGTAATCTGGGCTCTTTAAAACGGTAGATAGGGTCCGGAGAAAACCGTGTAAATCGAATTCATAATTTTATTATTGTAGATTTTGGTTAAAAGTCGAGTGTACAATTTGGTCTCGGAAAAATAAATATGGAGTTTTCGCTCGAATGTGCACGAATGTACACAAAGATCTGTACAATATCTTATTGAAGATCAAAAACGTTCTAAGTACCGTACAAAATTTTTCTACCGGGGTTTACAATTACAAAATTTTTTATAATATTATGTAGGTATTTATTATTAAAAATGATTGAATTGGTGTTATACTTTTTTAATACTAAAGTACAAGAATTATTTAGAATGTCCTAAAATAACAAAGTAAAGGTGACCATCACGTGAACATTGACATTTTGGGCCAGAATCGGACTTACGCAAGTTGAAACAGTGATTTATAAAAATTTAATGTCACGTCATAAAGAGGCAAAAACTGGTTGAAGCGTTCATCATTTAATCAAAAAACTCAGTGTCACATGCCACCCGCATATTATTTAGATATTGCTAGGGTTGCTTCTAGAATGACAGGTTGGAAGTGAGGGTTTATCAAATAATCATCCCCATTTAATTTAATATGGATTTTCAACTTTTGTGTTGACCTGGATTTCTAGTTTACACATGCAAAAACGGATCTTCATTACTTCACTGCCAGCCCAGAGTACTTATCTCCGTTCTGTATGTCGTACAAAGAGTTTAACTCGCATAAAATTTACATTTCAAATTGGAAAATTCGCACATATTTTTTTTCTTGTTTCTTTCTCTCGCCGAATAAGTAGAAAAATCGGTTAGAACTCCAATTGCCGAGCTTTTGACTGAGATAAACGTTCTCGGACATGTTGGTATCTTCACAAAGTTCGACGATGTTTTAATCATGAGTTTTATAAAGTTGTCTTTCTGTGCCTTCTGTTTTAATTGAATTTTAACTAAAACTTTCTGTTAAATATTCGTTTACTAAGCAGCATACTAAATTAAGAAATCCCATTTGAATGAGTTTAAATTTCTTTTGTTTACCTTTCAATGTGGCTTTGCCTTAATTAGAAAAAAAAAGTGTGTACATATTTTAACATTGTCAAGAACAAGAAAATCTGCCGCCGTACCCCCAGCATTCTGTTTTAATTTAAGGACAAAAAGGGTTATTTTGCTTACATCTGGTTAATATTTGATTCGCTTGTTTCCGGAATATTTAACAAAGTTTGGCAAAAGTTTAATAAAGCTAAGTGAGAAGCTCTTTGAAAACTTGCTCGAAAAGTTTAATTCCTGCAACGCTTTCCGTAAGGAGGAAAAGTGTGTACGTATGGATGTGTGTGATTTTAAAACATTCCAGAAGTAAAAGTTGGAAGTGCGGTCGTGGAAAAGTGGTGTAAGAAGTAGAATTTCGAAAGTTTCTTGCGAATTACCTGCCACTGGTGTTGAGTCTGGTAATTTGTCAGAGACCCAGCCAGATACGCAAGTGGAGGCGAAGTCAACTGGAAAATAGCTTAGCATCGAGATGCATACAGAGTTAAAATTTAGGAACGCCGGAAAATGCGTGCGATATATTTAAAACTTGCCAATATATATAGTCATTTTTTTTTCGGAATTGAGGATATTGAAAAGCTCGATTTATTTTTGCAAACTAAAAATAGAAAAGTGTTTTTTAAAATGATTTACATACAATTCATTTTTTGAAGATATACTTCTTTTGGGGCGTTGAAACTAAAATTTTAGCAGGCAACGGAAGTTGCGCGCGCACAGTTAATGGAAATACGCCGGTTGAAGTTGGAGCGGTCAAAGAAAGTATATTAATTATTGTGAATCATGCTTAAAACCGAGTGCGCACATTCGAGCTCAAAGTGGCACATTCCGATCTTGGGAAAATGAAGCGCGCCGCTCCGCGTCGCGCTTCATTTGCTTCCCTCGCTCGGAAATGTGCCACTTTTCGCTCGAATGTGCACATCCACGTAACACTAATATTATAGCCAAAAAAATTCATTCTTTCCATTTTTATCCTCACGAAATTGTAATTCAACTAAAACACTACTAAATCCCGTTTTACAGTGAAGATAGGTTCTTCAGAAAACTGTAAATAAAAAAAAAGTAAAATGTAAATAATTCAATCATTAACACTGGCCTACACTCATTTTGGTGCCTAAGATTTTAGACCTGATTTTGGGTATATTTTGTGAGCTGATACAAAAATATCAGTCACCTTTTTCACATCAGCTCTCGTTTATAAGAAAGAAGAAAAACACACATTTTTTCTAAAATAACAATTTATTTGGAAATTATACATTAAGAAAACATTTTTTGAGTAATTTTCTTGAGTGACGTCCTGGGCAATGACGCATAAGTCCCCAGCAATAATCAGTCATCATATGAATATCCCATCTGTCTTGGTACCTGTGTTTCATTGTTTTTATATCTTGGTGGAAACGTTCACCTTGTTCTTCGCTAAAATCTCCTAAATTATGCTCAAAATGATCAATATGATCATGGAGGTAGTGCACTTTTAAGCTCATATTACAGCCCAAACTTTTGAATTTCAGCAGCATTTCCTCGACTATAGTAAGTTTCATCTCGGAAGACACCTGAGCAAAACACAATTCTCGTCATAAAGAGAGAAGTACCTCCATAATGAGAGAGATGAATATATTTTTCTTATGTACTGACAGTCCCACAAACATCAACTGAAATTTTGTCATTTATCGATAGTCCTTTGTGTCGTTCACATCGTGTACCTGTTTTGTGTCTTGTTATTTTCTTCCTCGTGCTCTAACCTTTGTATAGAAATTTCGTCTTTTGAATTATTATTTTAACAAATTGTATTTTTGGTGCAGACAACTGCATAACAGCCTAATATTTATAAAGATGTAAAAAAAAAAAAAAAAAAAAACTTTCATTTTGACGCATATAATTATTTAGAATCATAGTTGCAATCTTTCATATTTAAAATCTTTCATTTTGACACATGTAGAATTATTGAGTTTTAATGGTTAACTTCCTTTTTGTGTTGTTAAGGTATTTTATAATTTATATTATTTTATAAAATACTTGTAGTTATTGTTGTTATAGTTTGTTAATTTTCAGTTGCTTGATAAAGTTTCAATAAAGAAACGAAACGTTGCAAGTTAACAATTTGTGTTTTATTGTGTCCAATTCCAGTGAACATTAACATATTAATAAATAATATTGCTATTACGATGAGTCATTTGTTGTTAGGTAATAAAAATCAATAAGATAAGTAAGTAAAAAGAATATAAAAGGACTTACTTTTTTTCGATTAAAAATTTCAATTGATCTCATACATTAACAAAGTACATTGGGCCAGCTGCTGCTAATTTTACGTTAATGTCTGTCAATGTGGCATTTGAAATATCGAAAATTATGGGTCACGAAAGCCCGAAAATATGTATTAAAAAAAAATAAAGTTCTTTTATATACATACGTACATTCTGATGAATTAGATATGCCAATTTGTTTGTTGAAAGGATGCACAAAAAAGATTGAAACTGTTTTACGAAATGAAAAAATTTAAATTTTTAAAAGTAACTGTACATTTTAATCAATTATATATGTACCGTTTTGTTCAATGACTTTTTGCTATCTTTTTGTTTTTAAATCTCAACACTTGAATGAAAACTAATTTAGCTTAGGGATTGTGTTTCATTAATTGTTTTCCAACTAAGAAGTTACCATGAATTATGTACATAGTCAAACTTTTGAGATATGAGCAGGATTTTTGTATCGCAGTTTTTTTCCTCTAAATTCCCATGACTCCTATTTCGACAAAAGCACACGTTTGTCCTTCTAAAACTCGCAGCAATGGCAAGAAATTTATCTTTGTTGTTTCTTGGAAGGGGTGAATTACGTGAAGGTCACTTTAGATTTAAAAAAATCGCACATACAATTTTTATTTGTGGTTTATAATAGAAAAAGTAATGTAATTTAAATTTCATTAAAGCAGAAATTTGTAGTTTGATTTCAGAAGGATGGGCGGCTGATGAATTTCGTTGAATCATGCTTATTTAATTAAACTTGAAAATTTAGCTGTTTTTTTAAATAATTTATAATACTTTGTTAAGTGTTTTTATTGTTTTCTTCTTTATCGTCTTCTTCGCGACTAAAAAAACCATTTGTGTTTTCAGACATGGGATGGTGCACCTACTAAAAGAATCAAATAAATCAGAATGGGTTTAAAAAGTAAAAAAATACATTAGCTGATTTTAATATTATTTAAGTAGTTTTTAGATGAAAAACTTAATTATTTTTTTTTTCTATACGAAGCCGTAAATAAATCGAGTTAATTTTTTTGTTTAATATAATATGGGATTTTAAAAATTTCCATTGTTGTTGATAAGAAAAATCAATAGAAATTCTTGGAGTTAAGACAGATTAACAGGTAATGGTCCTGGATTTGAGTTTAGGATAATTGTATGAAATTATAAATGTTAGCATATGTACTTACATATCGTTATAGAGGAGAATAAGATAGTTTAATAATAGAGGGAAAAAAATAAGATGACAGTTCAAATAGGGGCAAGATGACGAATTCGTCATCTTGTCTCAAGACAAAAATTCACAGTATATTTCCAATTACAGGGAAATGGGTCAAAATAATTGTGTCATTTATGGTACAATGGATACTTCTATTATTTCAATAATTGCAAAAATGGTTTGATTGATAAAATATTACCAGTAATAAAAAAAATTTCTTATTTTCATATTTACAAACAGGATATTTACTATAACACTTTTTCAATTCACAGTTGACACAATGAACATCGATATCATTTATTTGTATAAATTACACATACATAAATAGTATTTACGGAAACAATTAACAAAACGAAAAATATTTTTTTAAAGGTCTAAAAAAATTAAGTTCTTCATATTGCCCCATGCACCACTTGTTCCACTTCCACTTACGCGACTAGACAGGAATCAAATTATTGGTAGGATTTATTAATGTTCACTACTGTAATTAACAGTTCTTTGAAAACCGGATATTTTGGCACCACTGAGCATTGTTTGGAAGCAACAGGACAGTCCTGTTCAAAACGCATCGTATGATCACATTCATTATAAGAACGCCCGTACGGGAAAAGGGCCTAACGCCGAGTTGAAGCCACGAAATTACAAGTGATTGTTACATCATTTTCTATTAGTACTGTCGTCAAAAAACCGGTGTTTTCGTTGTGTCATCTTTCTTGCCGATAAGCGATATACTATATACACAGTAAAACGGTGGTTCCGCAATTTAATGAAAGCGGATAACTTCAAAAACCTTGTATCACAATACCAAGTTATTTGAGATGTTAATTCGGCGAATTTAATTAAAGAAATTTGATCAAGTCTAATCTGATTGTGAGAGTGCAAAAATATGAAGTTTGCGAAGCTCTGTCGTAAGAAATAGTTACGGTTCGTAAAATAGTAAATTGTGTATTGGCCAGATGACCAAAGTTTCGGTTAATTCCCTAAGTTAGCATTCAAGTATTACCGAATCCGCAATAGTAGTCTGTCTCCAATAATGGCCTATAATTGTGTAAGTTAGCAAAGCTCAAAGTAGAAACTAATAGTATCCTTTGTAACCCTATCCAAAGCGGCGTGTAAATCTTGTGGGTCGGAGGATACAGCGTAAGGTGAAGCCGATACCCCATTTACATTCTAGGCAAGTCCGCTATAATTCACTTGGGCGGGCGAGGCCAAACAACGGCCCTGCATGCAGTAGCACCCACGTGCTAAATCGACTCTAAACATCGTAGCGTGGTCGGAGCCTCACCACACATTTTGCCCCCAAAACGCGCATTGTTTTGCCGGTCGTGATTAATATTTTCAAACATGACGGCTTTTGTAAATGGCGCTACAAAGAACATAAAGAGCAGGATTACTATACAATTTAATTTATTGCGCCTTTAAAAGGCATTATACAAATAAATTATAGCTTGTTTTTGCCATTTTCCATACCAACTCCGGTTACATATGAATAGTTTTATATTATACATAAATTATTTTCGTGCATTACTGTTAGAGTATATTTTACTATTCTGCATTATGGCCGCCATTAAGGCGTAATCGTTCAAAAGGCAATTAATAACACCAGCTTAAAGCAAGGACATTATTATCTGCATCACAATCCTCTTTTTTGAAGAGAAAAATATCTTCCCGAGCTTTACCTTTTTTTTGTAAATCGGTAAACACACACATTTTTGGAGTATCCGCGGTTAGTTTAATCCTAAAATTTAAATTAAAGACCCTTTCTCAGTTGTGTACACATTAGCGCGACTTTTAGGCAGTAATTTGAAAGCTTATCTAAGCAACAGAACGCAGGACGAACCTTAATTAAAATGCATAATTGTATCCTTATCAGAGAAATTCGATCAAGGGTTATCTGATATTTTATGCGTTCAATGCTTTTGCGGAATATTAAGGATTATGCGGTTGTGGTTGTGTGGTTGGTGCACCGCATATTCATTTGCGGTTTAACATTTTTCTCTTATAATTAAAATTTTTAATTTTTGAGTCAAGTGTGCGCACACGGAGAAAAAAATATCCTTAATATAACTATCTAACGTATACCCAATTGACGTATTGTTCTGACAAGGATTCGAATGTCTAATTTAACGATATTTATAAGTCAATTTGACAATCCATAGTATGATCAAAACAGCTTTACATAGTATACTTATAATAAGGATTCGTTTATTTGTTTCAAGCGTTCAAACGAAAAGCTCTCGTGAACGTGTGCAGTATCCGTCGTGTAGGTAACTGGATAGTTAATTTGAGGATTTGAATAGCTATAATAGGGATACGTATGGTTATTATAACGATATTTTGTTCTCCGTGCATATCCGTTAAATCACTATGACAATAATCTTTTGAATGTCTAAAACAGTAATACGGATCGTTACTATAACGATCCGCAATAAGGATTCACTGGATAGCTAAATTAGCTATACGGCGTATCCTTGTGAAAGATAACTATCCAACGGATAGCTATAATAGGGATACGTATGCTTATTATAAGGAAATTTTTTTCTCCGTGCACTTAAGACTTCTACGTTATATTAGGTAAAAACTGAATATATAAAACTGAAACCGTCCGTTTGTTTATTCCCGCATCACAAAAAAATACTGGACCGATTACAATGAAATTTTTTGTGTTTATATAGTATTTATGATTAGACTTAAAATCTAGTATGTATGTTATCTCGCTACAATAAGAGAAGCCATAAGTACAACAATATGCCTTATAGACAAATTACGGATTAAAAAGTTATATAAATATCATAAATCGCTATGACGCGGCTTAAGCCGCGGTTAATGACTAGTATAGTATAAAGATGATGAAGGATAATAATTTGGGGAAGTCGCCTAGTACCGGATGCTTAAGTTAAAATGAGGAGTTTAGTAAATGACCTTTTCGTACAAATATTAACCGGGGTATGACTGAATAATTGATTCACCTATTAAAACAAGCTATTTATAAAATTTTGTAAAATTTATTATAATCACTAAGCTTAGATATAGCTTCGTGCAGTTTTTTTTATTAAAGTTCTTTTTGGTATTCTATAAATCACAGATTTTGTTGGCGCTTAGGATGATACGCCCATCTATTTTAATTGCCTTCTTCAAAGCCTCGACTACATATTGAAATTTTGCAAACTACAATATAAATTTAATTATTTTAGCTATCCACTTCATCATTACTTTTAGTTTTTTCATTTAAATGAAAAGGAAAAAACAAGGATTTAATTGATAAACATTGTTTTTCGTAACGGTCATTCATTGGTAGGGGTCATTCACTGTCCGTTTTACCTTAATTTATCTTTGTTAAGAAAATAAATTATTTAACACTCCAATACTGAGGAATTAAAAAAATTGAAAAAAATTATAAGATTTTCAGTAAAATGTTATTGACTAAAAATGAATTATAACGCAATTTAATTTTTGGACTATGTAGTTGAAGAATATCTTTGAAAAATACCCCTTCTCCACCTTCTAAATAGTCGAAACAGAAAAAAGTTCTTTTGATTTTTTACGAACTTTCGGAACGTTCGTGGCCTATTTTTTTTACTGAAATAAAGCATTGCAATCATTTCATAATTTTTTTTTCTGTTTCTTTGATTTTGCGATCGTGGATTATTAATCAATTTTTATCATCTTAAGATTTATAAATTATTGGACCCGTTACAGTAATAATTTACAAGTATACAGGAGTAAAATAAAATTGACCCTTTGAAACTTTCCTTTATTATTGTTATCACTTCTTTAAATTAATCAGTAACAAGCTTTAGATCGGGTCTCCTCGTTATGTAATTAAATGCTATCCCCATACGGTAATCTACGCAACAAAAAAACTTGTTATCAACTGTCAATTAGTGGTATAAACGGTAAGCATACGCTTGCGCTCAGTTACCCGCGCAACCTGTCTTCGCAGGCTAACTGACTATATGGATTCTAACTTTAAATTAAATAGAATTACTTATAGTAATACATATTTTCTGGAATAACAAACAAAAGTAGTGGTTCTTTGCGTGTCAAAAATCGGGGCATATCACTTTTTCGTGGTGAAAAAATCTACCATATAAAAGTTCAAAATTTGTTTTTCAAAATTATTTTGCGAAAATACGAAATGTCCCCAACTGTTACATGCAAATTAAATCACCATTTTATTGAGAAAAAAAAACAACCTCCCGGCACCACCGTCTGTGGTGATAAGTGCTGTGCGTTCACTTATCCGCTGCGCACAGTTACCCCGAACGACTCTAGATATAGAATTTTTAATCAAGTTAAAATCGCTTGTTTACTTTAAAAAGAAGACAAGATTTATATAAACAATAAATTAAGATGTTGGAGTTAGTTTTTTTGAATTTGTAAGAATTGGAGCGTGAGCTCCAATAAAAACTGTCAAAAATGTAAGCGATTCGTTTTCGCACGGTTCACGAAATTCAAATAAAACTTTTAATAGTTTCTTTATCTGTGCAGAAGGTAGCGTTTCTCAAAGCTGCCGTTAAGTTGCTATACCGATGCACGTCTTCGTGCAAGTATCTGTAGAATGGCTCCCCAGAAACCAGACCGGCCTTTGTGATATCGATAGCAGTGGTTACTGCATTGGCGGATGGGCCGATGGTCGATGGCCGATGGGAGTCGGATTAATTATAGCAAGACGTATAATATTACTGACCGGTATCGTGTTCGCTTGTCTGAGCGGAATATTGTTTGCATGAACGTTGCTGCCAAGTCGAGCTTGAATAAACCGGCATAAGTTATTGATAATGCAATATCCTAAGATGGATTTAATGTTAAATAGAATCGGTCCCTGTCGAGTTAAAATTGAAATTCTCCAACAGAAAGTTACGTTTTGAGATTGTTCTGCTTGTTACAGCTGCATTTCTTGCCGTCTTCCCGTTTCTCCGAATCTTTGTGCTTGTCAAATTCAGAATTTAGAAGGGCGCATTATACTAATTTGCTTTAAAACTAAATCCTACTTGATGTGCCCTAATCTAATGTTCATTATGCCTAAATTTATATCGGAGAAAAGTAATAATACTTACATAACAGGACTGTTGATTTAAAAGCTCCGTTTTACTGTTTCGGAGGGAGTGACGATCAAGGCTTTCACATTATGTTTTCTAGTTCACTTATCGTGGAATATCGGGCTTATTATTTAAAAATCCCATTTCGTATTCATGAATATTTAGTATATCCCGAAATTGATGTAACGTAGATTACCTTTTCTTAATTACGTTTGTAAATAGTTAATTGTGGAATTATGCATAATTAAAATCGCCTTTTTTCACCGATACTAAATCCAAGACGAAAATAGTATCGAGCTTGATCGAGCGCCTTACTATTTTAAGCTTTTCGCCGTCTCATTAATTCTAAATATGCTTGGAGTGAATTGAACGTCCGACAAAATTAGCTATCAATTTTAATAAAATAAATTACTAACAGTGTAATTAGAATAATTTAAATATGTTTCGTGATTTTATCGATATCGTTTTTTTGTTCGAGGACAATAAGGTAGAATGAGGAAGCTTTTGTGTAATACCCTAAGTTTCTCTAATATTTTACACTAATTACAAACAGGTCCGTTTGGACAAACCTTGCAACCACATAAAGCGTAAAATTCCCTAATTAAACAGATTTAAAGAAACTGATAAAACGTTTACTAAATTGACCGTAAGAAAACTTAAAACATGATTTTTATATATAGCCCGGTTACTTTAGACTTAGGTTCGGCAAAAGTTATACCGGGTATTATTGAAGTTATACTTCTTTTGGTGCATTTAGAGTAAAATGTTAGTAGTTGCGCGCATAGCTAACGAAACTTGGACAGTTGTAGGTGCACGTCTAAGAAAGTCAATTAATTATTGTGAATCATGCTTAAAACCGCTTAAACCCCCCATTCATCAGATCTACTTATATTAATCAACTCCCTTTCAAATCAATAACTTAAATTTCAGTTTTTTATTCGGAAAATATTGGAGCGGTTAGTTTTCTAAAATAACTGTTCAGAGCAGTAAATCATAGATTTGGTGTTTTTGATATAAATACATTATTGTAATTTTTAATTAAACTTATTTACCCTAAATCGGGGCTACTTTGTACAGGTTTTGGAACATTTTGCGATTATAATATTTACAAGACTTTGTTTTAGTTACCATATTATATGTGTTGTCATGACGAATGTATAAATAACGTAATTATTTGTTTGCGCTGTGATCTCGTTAGACCAAAATCAGTCAAATTTTTATATCCTCTTTTGCGACAAAATCTGACCCAGGATGATTATTTTACCATTCTTTAATGATTTTGTCTTGTTTTTGAACATATTTAGCCATGATGTTATTGAAAATTCCCAATTCGTGACTTGGAAGAGTGTACCAGTTATTGCCTGCTCATCTTCAGGACTTCGGGTGGTGGGATGTCTTGAATCTTCTAGATGCTATCCAAAGAGCCTATTGCGTGGCATTTTGTGCCATCTACTGGCTTTGGCCTGACTTACGCCCTCTTTAATGCCAACTAGCGCTTTTTCCAAATCATTACTTGTGAAGTTAACGTAATCCACATTATGCTCTTTTTTTGTACTTTTGCATTATTATATTTTATTTTATATTTTTATATACTTATAAAAAAATAAGCCACTTTTTCCAGTTTACTATGATGGCGTGGACCTAGACCATTCAAATTTGGTACGAAGGTGGCAAATTACAAGAGATTAGGATTGAAAAGGGTTCGAGGGGCTTAGGGGCACTATTTTTAGTTATTTTAATTTTTCTTGCGCGGATCGCACTGGAGGGGAGAGGGAAGGGGGTAAAGGGTTGAATTTTGGATGTGTGGTAGCCCCATTAAAGGCACACGTTTTAATTTTTTGTGCGCCGCGATATCTTTATCGGGGCCGAGATATCTGCCTCCAAAGAACCGTTTCTGCGCAAGAAATTTTACCCCCCCTTTTTTTCAAATGCGATTTTCGGCTATTTTCCGTAGTCGGATCAAAAAGAGTTTCCTCTATGGAAACCAAATCAAGACCTGCCCTATCGGACCTTTATTTTTGTTTTTTAAGAATACGGCCCTGGAAGGCCCCAGCTTTGAGCAAAAATTTCAAACTTAAATTACTCGAAAACGATATCCGCAGGCTGCCTAAAATATTTAAATTCGAATAGAACGCGTTATTTTACGTAGGAAAAGTTAAATTTTGAATGGGGCAGAGCCCCGGGGGCTCCGCAAAAAAATCTTAAAAAGCGGCTTTTTTTTGGTGTTTTTTGATTGCTAATATCTCCGAAACTAAAAACGATAGAAAATTGGGGTTTGCGCAGGTAGAAAGAGCGGTCTTTTGAGATACTAATAGTCATCTTTCAGGACATTAGGCTGCGTAGGGCTCCGCCTCGATTTTTACCAACACCTTTAAACGCGATCATTTTTTCGCTACGGAAGATATTATCTTAATTCACCAAATACAACATTTCTAATTCTTCCATCGTCATATCTAACACTTGAATTTTTAAAAGGGGGTTTAAAATTTTTATTGGCTAGAAAGCCCAAAAAGAGCGCTTCTTACTGTTAGTTTTAAAAAAAATTCTGTAGGCGTTCGGCCCTTAGGAGCCTCTAAATAATTAGGCGGAATTTCTGAAATAGGGGTATGTTTGATGCAGCATACCGGCTTAGGGGTTGAAGATAGACCCCAACATAAAGCGAACGAAAGTGTCATGAGATCTTCCAGATTCATGTAAAAAAAAGTTTTTGTAAATCGCTTCAGCGGTTCTCGAGATATTAGATTAATAAGAAAAATTGACGGCTCGCGCACGAGTTTTGAAAATTTGACGTTTCATCTGACAGAAGGAAATTTATTATAATTTATTTCAAATTATGCATTTTGATGTACTTTTAATTGCTAATATCTCCGAAACTAATAACAATAGAAAGGTGAGGTTTGCGCAGATAGAAAGAGCGGTCTTTTGAGATGCTAACAGTCATCAGGTCTTACAGATTGAAATAAAAAGTTTTTATAAGTCGGTTCAGAGGTTCTCGAGATATTAGATTTTAAAGGCATTGACGGATCGCCCCGCGTTTATGAATTTTCAAAATTTGACGTTGAACTGCCAGATGAATGAAATTAATTCTAATTATACAAAGCAATTTATTTATGCGGTTTTAATATTAAACTATTAGAATACTTACTAAAAACGTTACTAAATATTAAATTTTTGTAAATTAGTTTTAACAAATTTGATTACAAAATGCATAAAATGGATTAATTATTAATTTTGCAGTTTCGTACATATTTATTTAAATTAGCGTCTTCGATCGCCTACTTGCAATTTTAAAACGTCGATTTACATTTTTACTATCACTACAAATAATTATTTATTCCTTTTAAATTATGTATTGAAAATACTCTCCAATAATGAGTAACAAGAGGTTTTCTTCTTGGACAGACGTTTTCTTAATGAAGGTATTGTTTCTTCCGTCTTTAACCGTTATGAAACAAAAAAAATGTTTAAATTCAATTCAAAGCATTATGGGTTGGAAATATGAAATTTTGAAAGGCCCAAACCACCGGGAGCTTTGCAAAAATCTTAAAAGGCAGGGGTTTTTCGGTAATTTTTTATTGCTAATATTTCCGAAATTAAGAAATTAACGGGCAGATTTGCGTAAACAGAGTGGCTTTTGAAACCTTAAAACTCGTATGCGAGGAAGCCAAGGCGACCAATTCTTTTAAAACGAACTTTTACGCTACGAAATAAAATATTTTATTTAGCGAAATACATTTTTAATGGTTCTCATGTCTTATCTCAGACATACTCAATTTTTTTTTATAGTAGTACAAAATAACTGACTGAAGAAACAAACAACACTTTCACATAACAAAATTAACAACGAATTTTAGAGAGGTATTTACATAAACTAACCCATCGAAAAAACAAACTGTACTAAAATCACAAACTAAATTTCTTTCTTTTTAAACGCTCAAATTAAGGGACGTTCGAGAAGCTGATATTTACAATGTAGGGTCGGCTAAAATCTCCAAATTCGTAACGCTCATCGACTGGTCATCGAAACCAGTTTAGAAAAAAAAGTATTTTAGAGCTAATAATAAACAAAAATGTATATGCTGTATTTGCAGCTGATTACGGCTATCTACTATCCAAGTAAAAAGTATCGTCATCTCACTTTGAAGGCCCAGGTTTTGAAAAACACTCAATGTATTTTAATCAAACTAAAATCGGATTATAGTCAAAATATTTCTGTACGCCCATGAATAATTTTATAATTTTTTAACAAGGGGGTAATTCGTTACCTTAATTTTATGGTTCAGAAAACTGTGTTTTTACTTATATTTTAAAAATGCTTACCTTTGTTCATTTTAATTAATTATATTATATATATGTATATGATAGATATATTCTTTTAATTAAAAATTATGTTATTGCGTTAACTGAAAAAGAGGTTTTAATCTATTTCAATTTCCTCATTTGATAAAATATTTTGCAAAAGTTGATTGGATATTGAGAGTAAAACTAAATAAATTGCTCTGTAGTATTATTAATAAAAATAATATTAATTACAATTTTAAAAATTTAAATTATGTTATGAGACGCGTAAGTGAAGCTAAAATGCAATAAAATCGCAATGCGATTTTGCCTAGAAGTTAACCGCAAAGCGGCAAACAAGTTCACATTAAATGACAATAAATCGGTACCAACAAAAATGCTGCAAAATCGCGAAGCGATTTTACCCAGAAAATAGCCGCGAAGCGGCAAACAAGTTCGCATTGAATAACATTAAATCGGCACTAACAAAAATGCTGCAAAAACGCGAAGCGATTTTGCTTATAAGTTATCCGCGGAGCGGCAAACATGTCACATTGCATAACAATGAATGGATGCTAACAATAAAAATGCAGCAAATTCGCAAAGCGATTTTGCCTAGAAGTACCGGACTTTAAGAAAAATCAAAATGTCAAAAAAGTCTGACAAATTTTTGAATTTTACTAGAAGCCAAAGGTCTTAAACGCGACAGCGTTTATCAAAAAAATACCGACATATTTTGAATTTTTCTAGGAGCCGAAGGCCTTAAACGCGATAGCGTTTAGCAAAATCGCGAATGCGATTTTGCCTAGAAGTTAGCCGCGAAGCGGCAAACTTCTAGTTTAAACTCTATAGAAAAACAAGCCGCCTAAACCTGTTTTTTCGAGATAACTCGAGAACCCCGATTAGGATTTGCTTTAAATTTTCAAAAATCGCCGCTCGATACCGATCGACGCCTTTTGGCGGCGTCGAAAATGCCAATCTCCTCCTTGGTGGCGGCCTTTTTGGCAAAAAACGATTTTCGAAATCGCATTTGTTCGCTTTCTCTATCGATTTTCTCGAAATCCAATGCGACGACGTACCTCCGAGAAGCGAGGAGGTACCCCTCAAATTGAACGAGCTATCGATTAGAAACAAAAAAATGGGTAGTCGTGTTGAAAATTTCGAGCTACGGCCCTTTTCTCGAGT
>JARFIZ010000154.1:0-151784 GCA_036325965.1 Sinopyrophorus schimmeli
CATTTAAAAAGAACAAAATAAAATATTATAGATAACCATTTAAGCTTTTAATCAAATAATAAAGCCAGTACAATGTAAAGTCTAATCTGCATATTGAAAATAGGTCAATGTTAAGACTTTTCAGAAAGTTTTTTAAATGTTAAGATATTTTTGTAATTTTTTATTATTAAGATACTTCAGTCCTAAAATTGGACTAATTGAAATAGAACATGGTGCAGATAGTGATGATACATTTGTACTAATGTTTAGGATATTTACATATAGGACATTACGGTTTACCCCAACTTTTCTCTTATAAAAAAATTAATATTTACTAAAATTTTAATTATTTTATACTTTAAAATAATAAGGTTTGCAATACTCCACTGCTTAATGATGTTTTTTAAATATTTATCTTAACGCGTTCACGCTGGTGGTAATCCTTAAAACTTATTTAAATGTTTTAAATTTACTTATATAGGTTAAAATTATACATTATAATTTCATTAAGAAAAGTTAAACAGTATGCTATACAATTGTTTTTATTTATAAATGAGAAAATAAAATGAAAAGTATGTCTTAAGTGCCCCTTTTGAGTCACAAACGAAACATAATTGCTGGCAACGTTGCACAGCTGATTTCGGAAATCGCAATAGAAAATGGCGTAAATAAACTTCCAATCTTCAAATTTTAAAGTGAAATATTTTCAAAGGGCAAAATTTCTCAAAAAAGAAAGTGAGTGTCGTACTCCACATTCGTGCAGTTTTATATTCATACCAAATAGAAAAAGATTCGCGAGCAAGTGTATGTCGTTAACATTTACCCATATGAATAACAAATAACGAAATATTATTTTTAAATTTTTGTAAGTCTGATGCTCTTTTTTTGGTTAGTTTGTCATCTTAATATGACTGATTAATCTACTAACTAAAATGTAATTTAATAACAGTTTGTCAAGTCTCTTTTACAGAATTTAATGTCATGACATTAAAATATATATATAAAATTACATTAGAGCTTTTAAAAGCTTAAAGCTGGTACTCTTTAAGCAAAGCGATATATTCAAATATTAGAACTAAGTATCCACATTATATTTTTTACAATACTGTTTTAAATTAGATAATTTAAAGTTTTTAAAGCCTTAAACTACTAGTATACCCATTTTGCCGAAACAGACATTTTAAAAAACCGAAGACCATAAAAATTCTTTATAAAACGGACTTTTTCAGTACTTTTGATTGTAATATCTCCGAAACCACAAGATAAAACGGTCAGATTTGCGTAGACCACGTTTTGAGACCTTAAAACTGTAATAAGATCACAAACTAACTTCTTTTCTATTTAAAGCTTTAATTATGCTTAAAATTCTAATTATGAACGCACATAAAAGTGTCAAAACAAAATAAATTGCTGTAGTATTATTGATAAAAATAATAATAATTAGAATTTTAATAATTAAAATTATGTTACGAGACGCGTAAGCGAAACGAAAATGCAGCAAAATCAAATTTTGATTCAATTAGCCGCAACAAACAAAAACATTGATAACAATGAATGATGCTAACAATACAAATGCAGCAAAATGAAGATTTTGCCTAGACCATCAATCTACCACATGCGGCTCTTTAATTCCTCGGATGGCTCATTCACACTGTGGTTTAATTTGAAAAAATTAGAAAGCACAATTCATCATTTAAATTTTGAAAAAAATCATATGTATGGCTCTTTGAATAAATTTTAATTCTGTATTGTCTATATTTGGCTTTTTGAATTACGAGTTTGACCACTGGCCTAGACGTTAGCCGCAAAAACAATTCACATTGAATGACAATGAATAGATGATAACAATAAAAATGCAGCAAAATCGAAGCATTTTGCTAGACCAGATCGGCAAATGCAGCTCAACATGCGGCTCTTTAATTCCTCGGATGCTCTTTCACACTCTGGGTTAATTTTAAAAAATTAAAAAGCACAATTCCATCATTGAAATTTGGTGAAAAAAATCTTGGGAGTCAAAGAGATATATTTATAGTTGTAATTATGGCTCTTTGAATAAATTTTAATTATTATTGTCTATATTTGGCTCTTTTGAATTACAAGGTTGCAACCACTGGTAGACGTTACAGAAAACAAGTTACATTAAATGACAATGAATAAATACTAACAATAAAAATCCAGCAAAATCAAAGCGATTTTGTCTAAAATTACAAAGCGGCAAATAAATTCAAATTGAATGACAATGAAGATGCTAACAATAAATTTTTTTCATCTTAATAATACTTTCTATATTATATGTTTTACCTACTTTTATTGCACATGACAAAACCTTAATACTACCTTGAAACAAACCCCCGAAACTAATTTTTATACTGTCAAGATTTTAGATAACCAAATGCTCGTAATATTCTAACATAGTACTGGACTTTAAGAAGAATCAAAATGTCAACAAATACTGACATATTTTGAATTTTACTAGAAGGAAGTCTAAAACGGACAGCGTTTAGAAAAACTATAAATTTTGAATTTTCTAAATTAAACGCGAATATTTTGCTAAAGTTCCAAACTTCAGTTTTAAACTTTAAAATAATAAGGTTTGCAATACTCCAGTGCTTAATGATGTTTTTAAATATTTATCTTAACGCGTTCACGCTGGGTGGTAATCCTTAAAACTTATTTAAATGTTTTAAATTTACTTATATAGGTTAAATTATACATTATAATTTCATTAAGAAAAGTTAAACAGTATGCTATACTATTGTTTTATTTATAAATGAAGAAAATAAAATAAAAGTATGTCTTAAATTGTTTTGAGTCACAAACAAAACATAATTGCTGGCAACGTTGCACAGCTCATTTCAAAATCGCAATAGAAAATGGCGTAAATAAACTTGCAATCTTCAAATTTTAAAGTGAATTATTTTCAAAGCAAAATTTCTCAAAAAAGAAAGTGAGTGTACTACATTCGTCAGTTTATATTCATACCAAATAGAAAAGATTCGCGAGCAAGTATATGTCGTTAACATTTACCATGATTTTTACAAATAACACTAAATGAACTTAAATATGTTTTAAAAAGACAGCAAAGGTTTAAAAATTGTTGAATAAAAATTACTGAGTAAATAACTTTTTCTGCAACTCTGTTTTTATTAACTTCCATTTGTGGTTTCAGGTATTTTTTATTGACGTTTTTCTTTGTATTTTGTACTATTTCTATGTTGTGAGATTGAATTTTACTTGTACTTATAGGTTTTCCTTTAATTTTGCTGTAAATCTTACTCAAGTCATAAATTTTTATTGTTCACATTGCAACTTTAAAATTGGCTTTTCTTTTGTTTGTCCTGTTCTTTTTCATTTTTCTGTTTTGCCATTCCTTAAAACTCAATTTTGCTCTTTGTATTTAGCTTTCCATAATCAAGTTACAATAGAATCAGTTGGTGATAGTAAATTTAATAATCTTCCTTATTGAACGTTAACGTTTGACGACTTAACGTTTGTGATTTATATTTTCAGTTATTCTGTCTTGTAAAACTGTAAGTTTTTGCTTTTCTCGTTTTATACAAATTAAAATATCGACTTTATTCCATTTTTAAAAGAACTGATAAATAAAATGTGACAACTTGATATTATCAACTGTTTCTTACAATTGTGTTTGTAACAAATAAAACGTTAATTCGAATCGTGTATTTATTGGTTGATTTCGTTATAACAAATAATTAACTAAATCAGTGACGAGAACTTAAAAATCAATAAATAAATTTATAATCCACAATTTACATTTTGTTAAGTTATCATATATTATTTTAAAAGTATTAAAAATTGGATTTGTGTTCTTTAATAGGTACTTTCATATGTTTACCATTGCTATATAAATATAACGATATAATTATCTTTTATAAATAACGTTTACTGTTTTACATTTTTAAAAGTCATTGAAATAAATTTAAATAAATCATTAAAAAAACACTTTTAATACTTTAGAGTATTCTTATATTTCTAAAATCAATGATATGTGTAAATATATATATTTTATATAGTTCAACGGCCCTCAAATGGCTTTTGTTTATAAATTTATTTTCTATAAGTCGACTATTTCTTCCATATTTTGTCTTGGGCTTTTTGTTTCATTTTACACCTCTTTTAAATCTTCTATTACTTTTGCCATCCATTTCTTCTTTGGTCTATTTTTCTTTTTAGCTAGTAGTAGCATTTTTGTAATTCTATTTGGCTGCATTCTTTCCATATGTCAACCATGACTCTTTGGGCTCTAATTCTTTGCGTTATTGTTGGTTTTCCATAAATTTCTAATATTTCTCTATTGGTTCGTCTTCTCAGTTTCCTTCATTATCCTTGATTCCACCATATACACTTCTCAACATCTTCCTCTCCCAAGCTTCTAGTTTCTTAGCCTCATGTTTGTTCATTACCCAATTATACAAAACGGCTGGGCATATTAGCGTTCTGTACAAGCATATCTTGGGTGCAAGACATATTTAGACTTTAGTTTTTTAATGCCCTGGCTGCTTTGCTTCCTCTTCCTATTCTTTTCTCTATTTCTACTTTTCTTCACCTTTATTAGTTACTGTTACTCCTAGGTATTCAAATTGTCTGACTTCTTCGAAATAGTACGTCTTCCCTCTGCCGCATTAACTTTCAAATGTTGGCCTTCTCTCACTTCCTGTCCCTTATCATTTCATATATTTTGTTATGCTAGTATTCACTTGCAACCCATATTCGTTTGCTTTCTTTTCTAAGTTTTTAAATACTGTTTTAATTCTCCCACTGATCTGCTTATTAATGCCAATCATCTGCAAATGCAAAGCATTGGTGCCTATTTTAGTATATAATCCCTGATGTATTGATCGGAGTTTCTCTTATTATGGCTTCAAGTACTACATTAAAAGTGTGGTCAGAGTGGATCTCCTTGTCTCAGTCCCAATTCCACTCCATCTCTCGAAAGGTTCCTTCTACTACCTGCTTTTGAATTATTCAGCGTCATTCCAACTAGTCGGATTATTTTCTCTGGCACTTCGAATTTTTCATTGCTTCATATATTTTTCCTTATAATACCTTTTAATGGCAAAATAATATAAATAACTTTACTGACATAATAAAGACTCAACAAATTTAAGCTTCTGGTGATACATTTGTCTTACATCAGTATCCTTCAAATTCCTTTTCTTTTCTAAATTTGGCACGTAATGGGTTTCAAAGAAATGAGAAAATATTTCAATGTCTTCATTGAGATACAAAATCCAGTGCGTGATGTAGCTATCACATTTTCTGAAATGTAAATTCAAATTTAATAATAAACTGTACTTGATGGATTAGTAGCAGATGTCCAATTTTCATAAATCATTGTAGGACTTTTACTATTATCAGGTAAAAATAAAGGATGTTAATTGGTTTACTGGTAAGATTCATAGTGCTTAGAGTACCTTGTGCCACATATCGATGAGACCCATCTTCAACTAAAACATTATAAAAGGTTGGTCGTCTTTGTCTCTTAATTCATGAATTCCATTTGAACCTGCCACTCTTTTGATGCTTTAAAGGTAACATCCCAATCATATATAACGCAAATATAGTTTAAACTAAAGTGTCTCATAACCATTCCAACAGCATATAGCATTTTTGATGAACGTTCTTTCGGTTCAGGCTAAATAAGAAAATTCAAAATGTTTTCGTAATACGAATAAAAGTAAAACCTACCAATGTAAGTGGTTCACAAAGTTATGCTTATGGAGAACATCATAATTTTTTAACATATGGACAACTCTTTCTACTTGTTCGAATATCAAACTCCTAATATACATTAGTAGAGCTTTAGTAAAAAAAACAAGCAGGAATAAATATCTCACCCTTGTAGAAGCCAATTCTCTAATGGTTTAGTATCAATGCTATGAAGCATATAAATACGTGCCAAAGTAATTATTGCAGAAATATCCTGTGGACTAACCAAATGTAACAGTTCTAGAGTTGATCTTAAACGTGTAATATTTCCATTAGGCTGAGTGTGTTGCCGGCAAGACACTTAATTATTGCCATTCGCTCTACAACCTAAACTATTTATTAGAGTTATATTTAAGGAAAGTTGGTGGGCTATACTAGAAATTAAAGCAGTTCTATGTATATGAATCTTTTGTGCAATATTAACAAACTAAAAAAATCACAGGCATATTTGGATTCAGCAAGATGGTCTCTGCCTATACAAAATTTTCAACTCTCGATGTTTAAAAATATGACGAGACAGTCATAGTAAGTTTACATTTAAAGTATACAGCAAAAAAATTGTTACCCAGGACCTTATATTCAAAAAATCTACAAAAATATTGTTACTCTAAACTCTTGATATTAATTTTGTTCTAAGCTGCTTTTACAAAAAAATAAAACTTATTTTGGAATAACATACATACCTGTCTAGCAGATGCTGGAACAATTTGACTATCTTGGTTTTCTGTATAATTACAGCTGTGAGGACAAGACCCTCTTCTGATTACGTTTCCATTGTTAAAACATCAACATAATACGAATCTGTAAAGTCTTCTCCTGCCCTTCTCTAAATCTCAATAAAAATGAGCTGGATAACTAATTGGTTCACATTTTAATCCTACACGTCTTGCCACATTTTCATAGATTATAGCCTTGTTTTTATTTAAAACTATAAATCATTTTTATGTAATCGACACAAAATAAAATAATACCTCATTAATAAATGAATTTTCAGGCATGTAGTAAGCATTGTTGTTTCCTTTGAATTTATTTTGTTCCTATAAAACAGCAGTAAGGCATTGAAGAATTGTTTACATTCCATGCATTCCATTGATTTTGTTTTATATTGTTGCATTTCCATTGATTAAGAGTTTCTGCTGATGCTTTATGTAAAGGATGCTCGGTGGAATATTCTTGAGTACATTACCTAAAACCAAAATGGATTACTTAGTTCTTTTAAATTTATACATGGGCTGGAGCAGGCTAATGGGCCTATAGTTGGTCAGATTTGTAGCATCTCCTTTTTATGTATCAGAGTGGTGATGGCATTGTCCCATCAGTGGGTGTTCTTAGCTGTATGAGACATTCATTAAATAGGGATTTCAAAGTTTTAGGACAGCTAGTCCGCCTTCCTTGATCGCCTCAATGACTACTCCATCGTCTCCTGGTGATCTGTTATTCTTCATCTCTCAATCGCTGCTTTTATTTCTTCCAGACTAATTTCAGGTATATCTTCCGATCCCTGGTTTCTAATATATTGTATGTCTTCTACTTCTGCAAGGTTTTCATTTTTGTATAGTTTGCGATAGAAGCTTTCTGTAATTTTCACAATCAGCACATCTTTACGAGAATACTGTTAAAACGTATAAGTTTAAAATTGGACCTGTACCAACCAAAGGAACAGGCAGGATTTAGAGGAGGGTTTGGTACAAACGATCATTTATTAGTACTTAAACTATTGATTGAGAAATGCGTAGAATATAACAAGCCTCTTATTCTGATATTTGTAGACTATGAAAAAGCTTTTGATTCGATAAATCAACAGCAACTCTTCCATGCCCTCTCGCAATGCCGAATAGACTCCAGATACACGGGCTTACTAAAATACATGTATAACCACGCAACTGCATCAGTAAGAGTACACGAAGACACGAACACATTCCAAATACAAAAAGGGGTAAGACAGGGAGATGTCATATCCCCTAAACTATTTACGACACTTCTAGAATATATGTACAAAAACCTAGATTGGGAACAGTGTGGAATTAACGTCAATGGCGAACTACTAAACCATCTAAGATTTGCCGATGATCTCGTCCTGATTACAGATAAAATAGATGAAGCAAATAAAATGCTACAAGAACTCAAGGATGCCTCAAAGAAAGTTGGGCTTGACATAAACTACAAAAAACAAAATACATGACAAACCTTATCCTGAGCGATACCATTTCGGTAGATGATATAAAAATAGAACAAGTATACTCATACAAATACCTGGGACACGAGCTAACCATCGAGAGATAATCAAACCCATGAACTGAAGAGGAGGATCAATCTAACATGGGCAGCCTACGGTAGGCTCAGCAATATCTTCAAATCAGATATTCCAATATGCCTGAAGAGGAAAATGTACGATCAGTGCATACTCCTGTCCTCACCTACGGGCTGAAACACTAACATTGACCAAGAAAACCATAAAGAAAATAAAAGTAACACAGACAGCAATGGAGAGGTCAATGCTAGGAATAACACTTAGGCACAAAATACCTAACACTACAATCAGGCAGCAAACAAAAGTGAAGGATGCTGTGTCGAGGATAACTGAGCTAAAGTGGAACTGGGCGGGTCACGTGGCAAGACTGAAGGATGAGAGATGGACAAGGCGAATGATTGAATGGAGGCCCAGGCAAGCGCAGTCAGAAGCAGAGGAGGCAACCAACAAGATGGGCCGATGATGTAAAAAGGATCGCAGGAAACTGGATCCAGGGGCATGAGGGAGGCCTACGTCCAGCAGTTGACATTTTAGGCTGAGATAGAAATAGAATTTAAATTTATGAAACATTCACTTCAGCAGTAAGGTTATCCAATTGTAATGCAATATCTTCCCATTTAATATCGAGTAGGTTGACACCATTGGGCCACAAGTGTAGCACCTTTCTCTAATATTTGTTGTTCCTCTGACAGCTCCATGAAATGTTCCCATTCTTCAGACAATTTGACTTGGCGTAAAAATCGCAAAACTTTAATAGTATAATATTCCAAGGTTTTATTACCAGGAGTGCTGAAGCAAATATGTAAATAACAATATTTAAAAAAAAGAGAAAACCCTTACTCAACTGGTACAACTACAACACTTTTGATAGGGGCACAACAGTTGATAACATTCATAAGATCTAAGACAATATAAGAATAAGCTCGGGATTCATTCATTAACACAACCCATTCTTCAAGATCGCAGTCTGATAATTCTGTTTTTTATAAAACTTTGGAGACATTTTTGATAACATTTCGTGTGTTCTTTAACTTAAATCATATATATAAAATATTTCTTCATACCAATTGTAAAACTCTTTATTAAACAATGGCATAAATTGAGGCCAGCTAAAAACAATGAAAAATGATCAAATGATAAAGTTTATATCAATTTTACATACTGTGCTTTATATTTTTGTTTCCATATATAGCTACTATTGAAGACAATGTCACGAAACTGTACACAAGCATAGACTAAATATATAAAGACTTGTCACGTAAGTTAGAATTGTGTTCCCGTAAAAACCCGTTTGAAAGATGTCTGTCCATCATGTTTTCTACTTTTAAAATTTTACCTTTTACAGACCTTGAATAATACTACTGCAGGGTCGAACTTGTTAACCGTTTAATTTATATATATTTTCTGTAAGTGACTCGTTTTATTCCTAGACCTTAGTAATATTTCTTAAAATAAGTTCAAAATCTTATTGTTACAATAACATTGAATAAAAATCGGCCATTAATTTGAAAAAATTGTTTTTACAAAAGCGTAATTTTAATCATATTAAATAAACCATTTTTAAAAATACAAAATACAAACTTTAATATTTTAAAACAAAGTAACTATAAAAATTCAATAAAATAATGCTCAATAAAATAAGGCACAATAAATATTTAACAAATAAATAATAACAATGATTTTACACAAATGCAACATAATATCTACAAAGTATAGCCGGATAAGCACTTAAAATCTGAGTGATTTTAAAAATTTATATGCTTATCAATTCCTTATTCAAAAAGTATTTTCTGAAAATTTTAGCTTTTAAACCTAAGGGTGGCGCCATAATTCAATAAAATGTGTTTTCAGTATTTATTTTTTATAACTATTCTACTGAATATTTTGAACCAAAATTTTTGGTAAGAACTATCGATAAGGGACGTTAAAAATATATTTTGTAAATTTTAACTATTTCTTTTTTTAAAAATATAAATATTTTATTGTTATATTTAAATATGTTCCTTTCAGATGTCACTCACGATTTTTTTCAGAAAAGCCCTATATTACCCTTTTACATGGTAAAATTTTCAACTGATCCATTTGATGCAACAGTATTAAAATATAAAATCGTTTTTTATATTTTTGAACAGTTATTGACTATTTAATGCTAAAATATTTATTTTTATTTAAAATATATTAATAATGTAATATAAATTTTCATATTATTGAAAATAATTATTATGTGTTAAGTAATATAATAAAAACAAAATTTACGATTTTATAAGTTATATTATTTGTATTGAATAAAGTAATTTCAAAAATCGTGATGACATCTGAAAGGAACATATTTAAATATAACAATAAAAACTTTTTATTTTTTTAAACAAAAGAAATATTAAAATTTACAAAAAATATTTTCCGTCCCTTATCGATAGTTCTTTGCAAAAAATTTTGGTTCAAAATATTTAGTAGAATAGTTATAATAAAATAAATACTGAAGAACACATTTATTTATTATGGCGCCACCCTTAGGGTTTAAAACTGAAATATTCAGAAAAATATTTTTTAAATAAGGAATCGATCAGCCATATAGATATTTGAATATCGCTGGGCGGATTTTAAGTGCTTATCTGGCTATACCTTTAAATAAATAGCTACAAATACACAAAATTGTATAAGGTATACTACTACAATAAAAACTGACTTAAATTTTATTAAATTGAGTTCAATTTTAATTTTAATAATGACGAAATACTCAATAAAATTTAAAGATTTTTAAAATTAGTAGTTTATTTTTTAAAGCATTATCATTTTTATTTTGAAATCTTTTGATTCCCATGTTATTTGTTTCAATGTACGCAACAAAATGGTGTAATAAATAAAATATTTACGATGAATTGTACATTCTACGAAAAAAGCATACTACTGAAAATTATATAAACTTTTATTTGCTTCTACAAGATGTTGAGCGCAGACTATTAAAAATTGCTGATTAAATAAAATTAATGCATATGAAACCATTCTCATAAGCTAAACCAGTAGTATTTCCACTTTACTCATGTATCATGTAATGGTCACTAATCTTGTTCATGTTGCTTATCGGTTGCATTTATTAAATATTATTGGCAACTTGTCGGTATCTACAAAGGAGAAGGAAGTGACAACCAAAGTACACGTTTCATGCGAAAGAAAAACAGGTTACAAATGCTTAGCAATCCGCCCAAAAATTGAACGTGAATCTTGTGATTTGCAGTTCAAGAAAACATCAATTTCTCGAAAATACATGATTAAAGATTATTTAAAAGTAAACATGAGCTACACACATATATATAGTATGCCTATTTATGAGTTATTGCATACTAAAATGAATCACGAGCATTGTTCTTGACTAATTATTTGGCGAATTCTTTTTTTTTTTATTTGTGTCATTTGTCTATCAACGGAGCAATATACTGCTACAAAAAATAATTTATGGAAAACAAATAAAACACATAAAAACATTCAATTAAACAAATATTTTTAAATAATATATTTGTTTTGTTACAATTATATAAGAAAAACAACAGTAGTTTTAAAACATGTACAAAAAATCCCTTAAGCTTTGAGCACACAAATTATACTTTCAGCGTGGTAAAATAATTTTGACTCTACAAGCCGATATTTTATTGTAGTCCGACCCTTACAAAATAATTATCTGTATTTTATCAGTTATACTTAGCGATTTCTGTCTTTATCGTGTGCATTTCAGTGTTGCTATAGCGTTTGTCGAAATTACTGTAAGTGATATTCCGATGTAGTTCCATATCTTAAAGGTACGCGTATATGAACATTATAAGTAAGACGAAGATAAAATGAGTTGTAACTAAAGTTGCATAGCTACTATTTACTTCTTTTGGCGACATCTATGAATTCGGTCATTTTAGATGTGACACATCAGTGAACAGTCTCTATCGTTAATTTGTACTTTATGTACAAGTTAAAAATTTACAACATCTCATAAAATTAAAGTTACATCTTTCCTATTATAATTCACAACTTCAATGTTGGTATATATGTTCCTTTAAATATATACAGGTTTTAAATAGATCTAAACATTGCACGTTTCAGATTAGTCTTAATTAACATCATTTGGTTAGAGTTCACATCGTGAGGCCGCCCTTGAATCGTATGGAAATGTATGTAGGGCGTTAATTTTGTATTCAGGTTAGTAAATTAGATAATATCAAGTGTCCAAACCATTCAATCAAAAGATATAACAGTTTTAATTTCGTTGTTTCCGAGCTAAAATTGGCCATCTTAGTCAAATAGTTGGCTGACGTAGGTTAGATGGCGCTTTGAAATCAGCTGGAAATTTGAAAGTACCGAACGAGTAAAGATGCGAAAAGTAAATTGGAGAAATAAAATAATTATTCTAAGTTATTAACGATGCATTGTTATTTTCTATATTAACTCCAGGATATACTCTTTTGATGTCTGTGAAGAAATGTTGCAACATATTACCTGGAGAGCGATTAAAATTTTTAAGAAACATCTTGCGAATAAATTAGCCGCTTGTTTTCACTACTTCTTATACAACTCCGACAAGATTTAATACTTTTTCAGTTCTCGCCACTGTCTTTCCTCTTTGTAGTACACACTATTTCCATACTTTCTCCAGTCGCAGAATGGTTTGTTGAATCCTGTTTACAAATCATGCAAATGATTAATTACGAAATGATTCAATTCCGCATCCGAATCCGGTGATGGGATCAAATCTTCCTCATACCATTGTATCCACCTCAAGAATCAGTTTGATGAAAGTCAGAGGCTCAACATATGTTCTAATAAGCCTATGCAATTCTGCACGATTTCTCTGTTAAATGGGCACTATAAACATATCATCCGTTTCTCTGCAAATACCACCGAAACACCATAATTGTTAGCGATAGATGCGTCTTCGGTGGTATTTGCAGTGTAAATATGCGGCAGAATTACATGGCTATTAGAACTTTTATTGAGTTGTATAAGAAATAGTGAAAACAATGCGGCTAATTTATTCGCAAGATGTTTCTTAAAATTTTAATCGCTCCAGGTAATTGTTGCAACATTTTTAAAATCAAAGAGTATATCCTGAGTTAATATAGAAAATAACAATGCATCGTTTAACTTAGAATAATTATATTTATTTCTCCAATTTACTTTCGCATATTTACTCGTTCTCTCAAATTTCCAGCTGATTTCAAAGCGCCATCTAACCTACGTCAGCTCAACTATTTGACTAAGATGGCAATTTAGTGAAACAGTTAAACTGTTTATCTTTTGATTGGAATGGTTTGGACACTTGATATTATCTAATTTACTAACCTGAATCAAAATTAACGCCCTACAATTTCTACGATCAACCTATTTCAAATGATGGTGTATTGACAGTCTGACTGTGCAATGTTTAGATTATTTAAAACCTAGTTAACGTAGTATTCAATGGAACAAATACAACAGAAGTTGTAGAATTAATATTAGCAGTGCTAAACTTAATTTTCAAGATGTTGTAAATTTTGGTTTAACTTTGTACAGTTTGTGACATTGTCTTCAATAGTAGCTATATATGGAAACAAAATATAAAGCACAGTATGTAAAATTGATATAAACTTTATCATTTGATCATTTTCATTGTTTTTAGCTGGCCTCAATTTATGCCATTGTTTAATAAAGAGTTTTACAATTGGTATGAAGAAATATTTTATATATATGATTTAAGTTAAAGAACACAAAATGTTATCAAAATGTCTCCAAAGTTTTATAAAAAACAGAATTATCAGACTGCGATCTTGAAGAATGGGTTGTGTTAATGAATGAATCCCCCCGAGCTTATTCTTATATTGTCTTAGATCTTATGAATGTTATCAACTGTTGTGCCCCTATCAAAAGTGTTGTAGTTGTACCAGTTGAGTAAGGGTTTTCTCTTTTTTTTAAATATTGTTATTTACATATTTGCTTCAGCACTCCTGGTAATAAAACCTTGGAATATTATACTATTAAAGTTTTGCGATTTTTACGCCAAGACAAATTGTCTGAAGAATGGGAACATTTCATGGAGCTGTCAGAGGAACAACAAATATTAGAGAAAGGTGCTACACTTGTGGCCCAATGGTGTCAACCTACTCTCGATATTAAATGGGAAGATATTGCATTACAATTGGATAACCTTACTGCTGAAGTGAATGTTTCATAAATTTAAATTCTATTTCTATCTCAGCCTAAAATGTCAACTGCTGGACGTAGGCCTCCCTCATGCCCCTGGATCCAGTTTCCTGCGATCCTTTTTACATCATCGGCCCATCTTGTTGGTTGCCTCCCTCTGCTTCTGACTGCGTCTTGCCTGGGCCTCCATTCAATCATTCGCCTTGTCCATCTCTCATCCTTCAGTCTTGCCACGTGACCCGCCCAGTTCCACTTTAGCTCAGTTATCCTCGACACAGCATCCTTCACTTTTGTTTGCTGCCTGATTGTAGTGTTAGGTATTTTGTGCCTAAGTGTTATTCCTAGCATTGACCTCTCCATTGCTGTCTGTGTTACTTTTATTTTCTTTATGGTTTTCTTGGTCAATGTTAGTGTTTCAGCCCGTAGGTGAGGACAGGAGTATGCACTGATCGTACATTTTCCTCTTCAGGCATATTGGAATATCTGATTTGAAGATATTGCTGAGCCTACCGTAGGCTGCCCATGTTAGATTGATCCTCCTCTTCAGTTCATGGGTTTGATTATCTCTCCCGATGGTTAGCTCGTGTCCCAGGTATTTGTATGAGTATACTTGTTCTATTTTTATATCATCTACCGAAATGGTATCGCTCAGGATAAGGTTTGTCATGTATTTTGTTTTGTGTAGTTTATGTCAAGCCCAACTTTCTTTGAGGCATCCTTGAGTTCTTGTAGCATTTTATTTGCTTCATCTATTTTATCTGTAATCAGGACGAGATCATCGGCAAATCTTAGATGGTTTAGTAGTTCGCCATTGACGTTAATTCCACACTGTTCCCAATCTAGGTTTTGTACATATATTCTAGAAGTGTCGTAAATAGTTTAGGGATATGACATCTCCCTGTCTTACCCTTTTGTATTTGGAATGTGTTCGTGTCTTCGTGTACTCTTACTGATGCAGTTGCGTGGTTATACATGTATTTTAGTAAGCCCGTGTATCTGGAGTCTATTCGGCATTGCGAGAGGGCATGGAAGAGTTGCTGTTGATTTATCGAATCAAAAGCTTTTCATAGTCTACAAATATCAGAATAAGAGGCTTGTTATATTCTACGCATTTCTCAATCAATAGTTTAAGTACTAATAAATGATCGTTTGTACCAAACCCTCCTCTAAATCCTGCCTGTTCCTTTGGTTGGTACAGGTCCAATTTTAAACTTATACGTTTTAACAGTATTCTCGTAAAGATGTGCTGATTGTGAAAATTACAGAAAGCTTCTATCGCAAACTATACAAAAATGAAAACCTTGCAGAAGTAGAAGACATACAATATATTAGAAACCAGGGATCGGAAGATATACCTGAAATTAGTCTGGAAGAAATAAAAGCAGCGATTGGAGAGATGAAGAATAACAGATCACCAGGAGACGATGGAGTAGTCATTGAGGCGATCAAGGAAGGCGGACTAGCTGTCCTAAAAACTTTGAAATCCCTATTTAATGAATGTCTCATACAGCTAAGAACACCCACTCGATGGGACAATGCCATCACCACTCTGATACATAAAAAAGGAGATGCTACAAATCTGACCAACTATAGGCCCATTAGCCTGCTCCAGCCCATGTATAAATTTAAAAGAACTAAGTAATCCATTTTTGGTTTTAGGTGCGAATGTACTCAAGAATATTCCACCCGGAGCATCCTTTACATAAAGCATCAGCAGAAACTCTTAATCAATGGAAATGCAACAATATAAAACAAAATCAATGGAATGCATGGGAATGTAAACAACTTCTTCAATGCCTTACTGCTGTTTTATAGGAACAAAATAAATTCAAAGGAAACAACAATGCTTACTACATGCCTGAAAATTCATTTATTAATGAGGTATTATTTTATTTTGTGTGCGATTACATAAAAAAATGATTTATAGGTTTTAAATAAAAAACAAGGCTATAATCTATGAAAATGTGGCAAGACGTGTAGGATTAAAATGTGAACCAATTAGTTATCCAGCTCATTTTTTATTGAGATTTAGAGAAGGGCAGGGAGAAGACTTTACAGATTCGTATTATGTTGATGTTTTTAACAATGGAAACGTAATCAGAAGAGGGTCTTGTCCTCACAGCTGTAATTATACAGAAAACCAAGATAGTCAAATTGTTCCAGCATCTGCTAGACAGGTATGTATGTTATTCCAAAATAAGTTTTATTTTTTTTTGTAAAAGCAGCTTAGAACAAAATTAATATCAAGAGTTTAGAGTAACAATATTTTTTGTAGATTTTTTTTGAATATAAGGTCCTGGGTAACAATTTTTTTTGCTGTATACTTTAAATGTAAACTTACTATGACTGTCTCGGTCATATTTTTAAACATCGAGAGTTGAAAATTTTGTATAGGCAGAGACCATCTTGCTGAATCCAAATATGCCTGTGATTTTTTTTAGTTTGTTAATATTGCACAAAAAGATTCATATACATACGAACTGCTTTAATTTCTAGTATAGCTCCACCAACTTTCCTTAAATATAACTCTAATAAATAGTTTAGGTTGTAGAGCGAATGGCCAATAATTTGGAAGTGTCTTGCCGGCAACACACTCAGCCTAATGGAAATATTACACGTTTAAGATCAACTCTAGAACTGTTACATTTGGTTAGTCCACAGGATATTTCTGCAATAATTACTTTGGCACGTATTTATATGCTTCATAGCATTGATACTAAACCATTAGAGAATTGGCTTCTTACAAGGGTGAGATATTTATTCCTGCTTGTTTTTTTTTTACTAAAGCTCTACTAATGTATATTAGGAGTTTGATATTCCCGAACAAGTAGAAAGAGTTGTCCATATGTTAAAAAATTATGATGTTCTCCATAAGCATAACTTTTGTGAACCACTTACATTGGTAGGTTTTACTTTTATTCGTATTACGAAAAACATTTTTGAATTTTCTCTTATTTAGCCTGAACCGAAAGAACGTTCATCAAAAATGCTATATGCTGTTGGAATGGTTATGAGACACTTTAGTTTAAACTATATTTGCGTTATATATGATTGGGATGTTACCTTTAAAGCATCAAAAGAGTGGCAGGTTCAAATGGGAATTCATGAATTAAGAGACAAAGACGACCAACCTTTTTATAATGTTTTAGTTGAAGATGGGTCTCATCGATATGTGGCACAAGGTACTCTAAGCACTATGAATCTTACCAGTAAACCAATTAACATCCTTTTATTTTTACCTGATAATAGTAAAAGTCCCTACAATGATTTATGAAAATTGGACATCTGCTACTAATCCATCAAGTACAGTTTATTATTAAATTTGAATTTACATTTCAGAAAATGTGATAGCTACATCACGCACTGGATTTTGTATCTCAATGAAGACATTGGCAAATATTTTTCTCATTTCTTTGAAACCCATTACGTGCCAAATTTAGAAAAAGAAAAGGAATTTCCGAAGGATACTGATGTAAGACAAATGTATCACCAGAAGCTTAAATTTGTTGAGTCTTTATTATGTCAGTAAAGTTATTTATATTATTTTGCCATTAAAAGGTATTATAAGGGAAAAAATATATGAAGCAATGAAAAAATTCGAAGTGCCAGAGAAAATAATCCGACTAGTTGGAATGACGCTGAATAATTCAAAAAGCAGGGTGGTAGTAGAAGGAACCCTTTCGAGAGAGTGGAGTGGAATTGGGACTGAGACAAGGAGATCCACTCTCGACCACACTTTTTAATGTAGTACTTGAAGCCATAATAAGAGAAACTCCGATCAATACATCAGGGATTATATACCAAAATAGGCACCAATGCTTTGCATTTGCAGATGATGTGGCATTAATAAGCAGATCAGTGGGAGAATTAAAAACAGTATTTAAAAACTTAGAAAGAAAGCAAACGAATATGGGTTGCAAGTGAATACTAGCATAACAAAATATATGAAAATGATAAGGGGACAGGAAGTGAGAGAAGGCCAACATTTGAAAGTTAATGCGGCAGAGGGGAAGACGTACTATTTCGAAGAAGTCAGACAATTTGAATACCTAGGAGTAACAGTAACTAATAAAGGTGAAGAAAAAGTAGAAATAGAGAAAAGAATAGGAAGAGGAAGCAAAGCAGCCAGGGCATTAAAAACTGCTAAAGTCTAAATATGTCTCCTTGGCACCCAAGATATGCTTGTACAGAACGCTAATATGCCCAGCCGTTTTGTATGGGGCCGAATTGTGGGTAATGAACAAACATGAGGCTAAGAAACTAGAAGCTTGGGAGAGGAAGATGTTGAGAAGTGTATATGGTGGAATCAAGGATAATGAAGGAAACTGGAGAAGACGAACCAATAGAAAATATTAGAAATTTATGGAAAACCAACAATAACGCAAAAATTAGAGCCCAAAGAGTCAGGTGGTTGGGACATATGGAAAGAATGCAGCCAAATAGAATTACAAAAAAAGTGCTACTACTAGCTAAAGGGGGGAAGAGAAAGAGAGGTAGACCAAAGAAGAAATGGATGGCAAAAGTAATAGAAGATTTAAAAGAGGCTGGTGTAAAAGGGTGGAAACAAAAAGCCCAAGACAGGAAAGTATGGAAGAAGATAGTGCGACTTATAGAAAATACAAGCCTATAAAGGCAAGGAAGCCATGGGCCTTGAGGGCCTGAAGCGTTGAACTATATATATATATATATATTTACACATATCATTGATTTGTAGAAATATAAGAATACTCTAAAGTATTAAAAGTGTTTTTTTTTAATGATTATATTTAAATTTATTTCAATGACATTTAAAATGTAAAAACAGCTTCCAAACGTTATTTATAAAAGATAATTATATCGTTATATGGGTTGCATATAGCAATGGTAAACATATGAAAGTACCTATTACAAAGAAGCCACAAATCCAATTTTTAATACTTTTAAAATAATATATGATAACTTAACAAAATGTAAATTGTGGATTATAAATTTATTTATTGATTTTGGGAAGTTCTCCGTCACTGATTTAGTTAATTATTTTTAAACGAAATCAACCAATCCAAATACACGATTCGAATTAACGTTTTATTTCCGTTACAAACAAAATTGTAAGAAACAGTTGATAATATGCACTAGTTGTCACATTTTTATTTATCAGTTCTATTAAAATGGAAAAAAGTCGATATTTTAATTTGTATAAAACGAGAAAAAGCAATAAACTTACAGTTTTACAAGACAGAATAACTGAAAATATAAATCAAAACGCCTTAAGTCGTCAAACGTTAACGTTCAATAACAGGAAGATTATTGGAAATTTACCATCACCAACTGATTCTCCGATTGTAACTTCGATTATGGAAGAGCCTAAACGTACAAAGAGCAAGAGATTGGAGTTGCTTAAGGAATGGCAAAAACAGAAAAAAATGAAAAAAGAACAGGACAAACAAAAAGAAAAGCCAATTTTTAAAGTTGCACATGTGAACAATAAAAACTCTTATGACTTGAGTAAGATTTACAGCGAAATTAAAGGAAAACCTATAAGTACAAGTAAAATTCAATCTCGCAACATAGAAATAGTACAAAATACAAAAAAAAACGTCAATAAAAAAATACCTGAAACCACAAATGGGAAGTTAATAAAAACAGAGTTGAAGAAAAGTAAGTTATTTACTCAGTAATTTTTATTCAACAATTTTTTAAAGCTCTGCTATCTTTTTAAAACATATTTAAGTTCATTTAGCTGTTATTTGTAAAAAATCATTATTTCAGGGATTTTCTTTAACATCAGTCTCAATTAATACACTTCATAACTTCTAAATAAAAAAAATTATGAAAACTAAATTTAATCTTACAATAATTATATTAACTTGTAGATAAAAATGTGACTCACACTTCAACGAAAGTTAGTAAAAATGTAAAAAACAAAGAAAATGAAATTAAACCAAAAAATACAAAACAATTAACCAAACTGACAATCCAGCCACGCATGGAGTCAATAAAAGAAGACGATGTGGACAACACGAAAGCAACCTCTTCATCAGAAAGTGTAACTTATGTTAATCCATTTGTAACAGTATCTCGAGGAAAATCTAGTGCTAGAAAGGAGTTTAAAAGAAGAATTGTACATGGAGGTAATTCAAGTATTAATTGTCAAATAGAAATAAAAACTTATATAAAATTAATTATAATTCAATTTAGGATCAGAACCAAACAATATTGAAGCTACTTCAAATGCTTCTGGAAGTACTAGCCCTGAAACAGCTGCTAAATATTTTTTAGCATTATTATACGACCAAATAAAGCGTTTGCAAAGACTAATTTCTAAGTGGAAGCTTTATGAAGTATTCAATTAACACATTAATGAAACAATCATTATTAAAGTTATTAATCTTATAGCAAAATGAAAAACCAACAGAGGAAGCTTGTTGTATGATACAAACAGCTATAGGACAGACAGAATTGCTTATTAATAAAAAATTTCAGCAATTTAGAGGACTTATTGACGTATGCATATCTGGAGAAGGTGAAAAACCTGTCACTTGCATGGATTTGCATGGATTTTGGGATATGGTGTTGATTCAGGTTATTTATAGAGATAAATATTGTAATATATTTTATTTAAAGTATTTTTAAACAAAGATAAAGAATATTGAAGAAAGATTCCAAAATTTGGATAGACTGAATGCCAATAATTGGGAAGAAATACTACCACAACCAGTTGATGCTCTTATACCAAAGATAAAGAAGGAACCTACCCGCAAACGTAAACCAACTGCAAATTCAAATCTAAAAGCGGCTATCAGAAGTAAGTAGAAAAGTTACTTTTTCCCAGTTTAAGATAACAATTCGATTCTTTTATAGAAGCAAGAAAGAACAAATTCATTCAACAAGAGGATAATAATCTTAATTTTGTTTCCATAACACCAAAAACCCCTAAAAGAAAAAGTAGCAAAAACTATAGTCTACTAAAATCTGTTCGATTTTCAAAACCAAGATTTTCTAATTCTCCAGGTTTCATAATGAAAGCAACATTGTCTGCAAACAAAGTAAGTGATTTATCTATGATTGCAATTTATTAATAAGTAACAAAAATTTTTATTTTATAGAATACTCCTCATGGTGAAGCTAACTCAACTCCAACACCTAAGAGCAAATTAAAATTTTCGTCCAAATTACGAAAAATTAGAGTAAATTTATTTAATGTAACAAAAAATTGATATTCAAGAAAATGATAAAAACCTTGGAAATATTTCTACTAGTAAGTGTTTGTTTTTTTTATAATTTATAGTTTAATTCTATGTATACTAATTTTTAGATTTTTACACCTAGGAGATCAACTAGATTATTATTTAAATAGACGATCTTTTGAATTATTTTTAGTTTTAAAACAAGTTTTTTAATAAACACATTTCTGTTAATATTTGATTTTTGGATTTAGAAATATATTCTTTATTTAACCCTTTTGTACGAATTCTGTTTACATTTTAGTGCAGTTTTGTAATAATTAATTTCACGTTTTCTAAAAATTATATTATTTGGTTTGAATAAGTTGGTTACTATTAGTAACCAATGTTGGCCAACCTTTTTTACTAAAATACACAGATTAAAGTGACAGATATTGATGATTTCTATTGTTCTCGTTTGTAAGATAAACCTCTGCGCAAGAACATATAATCAAAAGTCACCATAGGCGTGTTATTTCTCCACTATACAAATATTCTGATTTTTAACAGAAACTAAAAACAAAAATTTAAGCAATACAAACCTTACAGGACTTTACTTATATAAAATTATGCAAATATAGTTTAAAAGTTTGAAATAAGTAAAAAAAAACTGTAGTATAAATAAATTTTAAAAAATTTTATAACAAATCAAAGTAACTTTTTAAAAAATATTTATTAGTAAATTACTGAATAAAAATAAATGTTAAGTAACCATAAAACTAAAGGTAATTTCTTTTTTTAGATTTACAGTGCGCCTATGTGTAATTTTCCCTGTCTGTTTGTCACCTCTGGCAAATCTCAGAGAACAAAAACTGAAATATCTTTACCAATCAAAATATATGCATAAATAAGCGTGATTTGTAATGGTAAAAGTTATTAACTACATTCAGAACTGAGCAACACACAAATTGTTTATTTTAAAGCTGGGACTGAGGGAAAATTTGAATCTTACGCTCTGAATTTGCATCTTACAATGCTCTGAACATAGCATTTTGTTAACCTAGAAATTAAATTTTAGCTTTGTGTTCTTTGACATTTACTACGTTTACAGTTATTCAATACAGATTGAATACGAATTTGCGATCAATAGGTATGTTTCCATAAATAGTTTTGAATAAATTGAATACATTTACGATACAGCAATCAGCTGTTTTAAAACTTATTTTCTAGGTTAATACGTAGGGAGGTTCGAAATAAAATTGTGTTGTTTATTATATTGTGTGATATAATTCTATTAAATTTCATGATAATTTAATATAAAAATTATATATTTTAAATTATCATTAGAAAACCAGTGATCTCCAATTGGCATGCCGATCGCGAGTTACGGGTTTATGGAACTCAATACGTTGAAATTCATATACGATCCTAAAATTTACCGTATCGTATCTGAATCTAAATCGTGTTCAATACGTATTGAATCAGGGTTTCATGACCATTTTTCAGACAACAGTATTGAATCCGTATTCAACCCGTATTGAATGACTGGAAACGTAGTAATTGTTGTAAGAACAGTGTCTCTCTGAGTGTTTGTGTAATAGTGTTTAAACGAGATTTCTGAAAAAACATCAGTTATAAAACTATCTGTAAGAGGCCACAGGATATTTATTATTGCACCATATCGAAATGAAAATGCTACATAATCATACAAGGATATATTCCATGTTCAGTGAAATAAACTTAAGACACCATAGGTTCTTGAACTTTAGAATGTGCTATTTGATGTAATTTTTTTACCTATTATATATAAACATATTTGTTGCCAATGTGAATGTTTGATTTTTTTTATTGTAAAATATTTTGATTTAATTTTTGTACTTGTTAGGTATATTTGTTCTACATTTGAATGTTTGATTATTTTTATTGCAAAATATGATTTTAGTTTAATTATTGTACTTGTTATATATTTATAGCGCAGTTCAATAGTATAACAACTTAAAACTTATTTTCACATTATTTATGATTAAAAACTTATTAGTACATCATGTGGAATTTTGTGTTAAGGAATTTAGGGATTACATTTACACAATTATTTTCTAAATAAGAGTTGTATAATGGCAATTTTATGAATTCATTATTTTTCAGAACTTGAAATTTGTAAAAATCGTAGAATAGTTAAACTATTAAACTTAGTATTGTAGTAAAAATTAAGCTTTTTGCTAAAATAATATGAATAACAAGTCAATTTAGTAATTGTAATGTATTACAATTAGTAATGAGTCCTATTTGTAAATTTTTGTATTGTGTGTACAATTTATTTTTTATTAATTTAAAAAAGTTAAATTTGCGTTATACTTCTGAATTGATATTTGTAATTGATTTAAAGGTTTTTAAGCTGTTTTCTATTTGTACTTGATATAATATAGTAATAAATGGAAAGAAAACTAATTGCGTTTAATTTATTTAATATTCATGATTATTGAATAAAACTATCCGTGAAGCAGTAAAGGAATGCCCATGCCTAACGGTTTTTTAAATTCCTGATATTAATTTTTGTTCTTCCATTTGGCGGCCAGAGGCCGTGTTTCCAACGATTTATATGGAGATTGCACTTCTCTATATGTGTTCTGTGTTTGATGTTTACATGCCACATGTGGGTGATACATAATAATATTGTTAAATAAATAGTGTTGTGATGTTCTAATTCTACTGAATGCAAAGGATAGTCAACATTGGCATTAGAATAACTATTAGGTAAATTTATACATTTTATATTTGCTTGTTTCTAATAATATAAGATGAACATACGAATCATTTTCTAACCTCACTAGCGGTACTTTTATAATTATTTCTTTTTTTGTAATTGTTTAATGATAGCAGAAATTGGTGTTATTATTATTTACGTTTGTATAACAGCTAACTATTTATTGAGACAAACTCAGAATATGGACAGATTCGCTAAACTTTGGTTATGGGAACATTTTCGGCATTTCAGTCTTCAAATTTGTTCGTAAGTAGTTTGTATAAGTTAAGTTCGATTTGATTTAAATAATAAAATCTATAAATATCAGAAGCTAGAAGAAGAATCACAAGGTGATGATGAAATTCATGCTAAAGTGGAACATTGGGAATGGGAAAAGGAGAAAAGTAAGTTAATCAATTTTAATAGTTTCCAAAACTTATGAAAATATTTAAGACTGAATGGAACATCCTTTAATACCAATGTCTAGCGAAATCGAGATGAATTACTCCTCAGATTCTCCACCAGTCAAAGAAGATTATCAAAAAATTATGAGTGAATGGCAACATCTTATAAACATAGAGGTGAGTTATTAAATTTCTCTAATTAGCTAATTGTGTATTGATTTGTGTGTTTGGTTTGATTTGTTTAAAATAATTTACTAATTACAAGAAGTGAAAGTATATTTCCTTTAACGTTAAAAATTACTTTAAGAAGAGCATGTAAAAGTGATTAGTAATGTAATAAAGAACATTACTAATATTATTAAACATATTTATAGTTAATTGCTTTTGAATGTTGTATTTGCTTTTATGGAATCTCACAGAAATGAGAACTGAGTCATAACTATCCAAATTGAATTTATTATTGCATTTATAATTACATAGCCATACATCTACTAAGAAATTTTTAAAAAATCATGTTTATTTTATCAAATTAAATTAATTTAGTAAAAACAAACGGCTTTTGTTATTGAATTGCTTTTCTTATTTTCATGAAAAAGAGACTGTAGATATTCGCCATAATATATATTTTATAAAATCAATCAATATAGACGTGCATAAGAGGATTAAATTTTTTAGGTACCAGATATGGAAAAATTAGCAACAGATATACCTTTAACTATAGGTGAAGACAATTATCCTGACTTTCAAGAAATTAGACCGAACTCATCGCTCAATACTTCGTCGCCCTGGAATTTATTAGATAATCTGAATACAGTTGAGAATAACACAAATATAAGAACAATCAAATCTGCTGGCAAAAAAATAGATATGAATGCTCAGTGTTACATTGTCACAAAGAAAGAATTGGATTTAGATAATGAATCTGATTCTATCGATATTATGGAACCTATAATTAAGAAGGAAAACTTTTCAGACGAAGAGCGTGAAAATAATGACAATGAGAACGATTATGTTGATGTAGATACTGTTTCAGAACAAGGAACTCCTATATTACAAGCTGGTGATCTCAATAGCCTTTTAGAACAGTTTGAAGCTACTGAAAATAACAATTGTTTGCAATCTCAACCTCCATTAGTTATAAAGGAGGAAAATAGAAATAGAAAATATGACTAAAAGTCGAACGTAAAAAAAATTTAAACCAAAGGAAATAGCAAATGATACTAGTAATATTGAAACTGATAAAAGTAGACCTATATTGGATTATTTACCACAAGAATTGATAATGAGGATTAAGGCATTTAGTAAACGGAAAGTAATTCCAGTTATAGATCCAATTCCTAATAAGCGTCGTGGAAATAAAAAACCTCAGAACGAAGTATGTCGATCTATAATTTTTGTAAATCTGTTATGCTGATATAATTAGTTGTCTGAGTTGTCCATTTTCAAAATTGTAAAACCATTTAACTTATTTTGTATCTTTAAAATAATTTAATCTTGAAATCATGTGATAACAGGTTTTTTTTTATTATTAATTTTAAATTCCTCGTAAGTATTTTTAAACTTTTAATTTAAAAATACACATTTCAGACCACAATCAATACTCAAATTATCGAAGTTAAACAAGAGCCAGTGGTAAAAGTGGAATTTGTACAAATTGATCACACTTACTGCTCTCAACAATTACCTTATCCTAAACATCCTAGTAAAGATTCTGGATTTGAATCAGCAGAGGAAGAAGAACAACGAAATATATTAAAAAATCAACCTACATACAAAGGCGCGGATGGAAAATTAATGGTCTCTCTTTTGAAAGTAAACACTATTAAAAACAATGTTACTGAAGATAATAAAAAGAAACGAAAACTTAATTTAGAAGAATACAAAAAACGAAGGGAATGCATTTTGAGGTATATCTAAACAATATTATACTTTAAAAGAAGTCGCTTAAGCAAACGATGTTATTAAGAATTTGTACATATGTATATGATTTTATAGGTCTTCTGATAATTCACAAAGTAATTCACCAATGAATAGCGGTCGGAATTCGCCTATGGTTGAAGAAGATGAAAATGCACGTTTACTTAAGCATCAGCAAAAACTTATGCAAATGGCTGCTGAGGTTTTAAATACTCCACCAAAGAGCGCTTTAAAATCGGTTACTCTTAATCCTCCTTTGGAGGATCCTAACGAATCTTCTCCTGCAACTAAAAATCCAACGACTTCTACAGTCCCACCGCCTCCTGCTCGAGTAGTTCCTGACAACGTGGAAGTCAAAGTACTTATTAGCATTGGAATATAAATACTGATATAAGCAATATGCATTCCATAGTATTAAAAGAACAATTAAATGTTCCTGTGAAAGAACTAGAAGCAATAAAACCAATATTGCAGAATGCTAGTGGAAAAATTAACAATAACTCGTTAATAACTTCAGTAATAGAAAATGTAAAGAACAAGAAAAAAAATTAAAAGCATTTCTTCTGTATCAACCAATAATGCCTCGCAAGGTGAAGGACGAAAAGAACAACAACATGGGGAAGATAAAACGATTGTATATCTTGATAAAAGTCGTCCAAAAGTTACCACTTGTAATGCTGAAGTGCAGACCGATGATAATGTGGATTACAAAGTAACTCACAAAAGACGTAACTCTCATAGTTTCAAGAAACCTTATAAAAGACGAATTACATCAACCGATTCCCGTTATTCATTTACTTCTCAATCGAGCTCGGGTTCTTCTAGGTAGGACTAGTATTTATCTTTGGAAGTAAATCTTTTAATAGGTCCCATCGTAGTTCTAGATCTCGTTCTCCGTCTCCAAAAATAATTTATAGGAAAAATAGAGATGGCATTGTAGAACGTGAACGTATTAAAAGTTGAAGAAAGACGCATTGTTTATGTAGGTGGTATTAGTTCATCTACTACAAAAGAACAATTAAAAGACGATTCCAACAGTTTGGGCCTATTTGCAATGTTAGCGTACATTTTCGAGAATATGGGTGCAATATTTTATTTCTACTTTCGAAGATAACAATTATTGCGTGTAGTATTTGACAATTGATATTGGTAAAATATTAATTTAAAATACTTCTAAATCCCAGTTTTGATCAATTAAGTTTGATTATTGCTGTCCGTTATTTATTTTGCATGATTTGAATATAACAATTTTAACTGTATATTCACGTAGGGATAATTACGGATTTGTAACGTTCTTATACAATGTTGATGCCTACAAAGCTGTAGAGCACGGCAACGACGATCCTTCAATACCACAATATGATTTAAGTTTTGGCGGCCGACGTATTTTTTGTCGCAGTCATTATGCTGATTTGGGTATGTACATTATGTAGATGGGCTAACTTAATTATATTATTTTTTTTATATTTAGATAACGTTCAAGATGAATCTATGTATTCTTCAACGGCTGAAGAAAATTCGTTTGATAACTTATTGCGTGAAGCTCAAGCAAAACTACATAAAAGAAAATCAAATACGTGACATGAATGCGGCTTATATTTTATTATTTTGTTTCGCCTTTTTTCTATTACGAAGTTTTCTTTTTGTTTTATTAATGACGATTGCTGCCATTTATTTAGCTTAACTTAATTTTAAATCGAAAAAATTAGGTTTAATTTTGTATAGATTTTTTTTGCAAGTACATTGATCATAATTGTGCGTTTTTGAATAGCGCTAGTCAGCTTTTTTTTCAAACATTTTCATTTTGTTAACTGGCCGGGTTTTGATTTCCTGTCCTTAATCCTTTTTTGTTTTATTATTCTTAAATACACATTGTTTTGTGTTTATGATTTTGTTTGATTTTTTTATCATTCTAGAATTGTTAAACAATATTAACTGATGGTATACTCTCAAATTTTCATTTTATATGATAACTCATTTATCCAAATACAAGTTTCGATATTTTTCAAAAATATGTGGATGTTATTCACGGTTAATGGAAATTTTGAGAATGCCATGAAAACTTGTGTTTTATTTTGCATCTATTGAATAATTGTAATTTGCTGTAGTAACAACGGCAAAAACAATGTATACATATAATAATGCATGGATAATTATTCTTTTCTGATTTTAAACGTCTTAAAACTGATGTCTATAAAATTACTGTATAATATTTATATAACAAAATTTGATAATTATTAATCGATTGAAAGCATAGAATTCATTTTCTATAAGTTTTGCGCTTTAGATTTTTCTATGTGTACATATGTATAAATGCATAGTTAATTAACTTTTAGTTAAATGTATTCGGTAATTATACAGCAGCTCATTATATGTTGAGGAAGTCACTACATCTCTTAGTATTAACCCATCTTATTTAGTCAATTTTATTGGAAAGTATAGACAGTAATGGTGTGCCTAAATATTAGAACGAAGAAAACATTTTTCTTATACATATATACCAGGTGTCAACCTTAAAACAGCTGTTTTTTTTAGCAAAACAATAATTAACGCAGAAAAGTGAAAATATTTTATTCAGTAATTGCCCTCGCTGGCTATACATTTTCCCATCTTCGAGGAAGATTGTGGATTCCACTCAAAAGAATTCATCCCTTTGGATAAGAACCACCCATCGAGCCATTTTTAACATCTTCATAAAATTGAAGTGCTGCTCAGCAAGTGCGTGTCTCATCGACGCAAACAAATGGTAATCTGAAGGGCCAGATCAGGAGAGTAGGGCGGGTGGGGTAGCAACTCCCAGCCAAGTGCATCCAATGTATCTCGGACCAATCTTGCTGTTGTGATGGTGCGTTGTCGTGCTGGAAAATGATACCCTTATGCCGATCCGCGTGTTCGGGTCTTTTTGCACAATTCACGATCCAATTCGATGATTTGTTGTTGGTAGCGTTGGGTATTGATCGTTTCACCAGGTTTCAACAGTTCGTAGTAAATCACCTTCTGGTCCCACAAACACACAGCATTGTCTTTTCCCGAACCGATTTGGCCTAGCAGACGATGTTGAGGGTTCTCCGGGTCCCCACGATTTTTGCGCTTAGGGTTTTCAAAAGATCCATTTTTATCGCCGGTGACGATTCGATGCAAAAATGATTTTCTGTTGTGCCGATCAAGCAAGATTTCGCACGCGGTCTGGCGTCGTTCCATCTGTCGATCGTTCAATTGATGTGGCACCCCGATCTTTTGGATCTTTCCCATAGCAAAAGGCGTTTCGAAATTGCTTTGGCTAACATTCAACTTCGCGGCAAGTTGTTTCTGCGATTGGGTATCGTCTTCGTCCAATAAATCTTGCAATTCGGTGTCCTCAAAAACTTTTGGTCGATTTTCGCGCTTCTTGTCGGTGACGTTAAAATTCCATCTCTGGTGCCGAAACCACGCTCTGCACCGAGTTTCACTAAGCACTGTCGCCATAGACCTCCACAAGAATTCTATGCGCTTCGGCGGCGGATTTCTTCAATTGAAGAAAAATAGCAGTGCTCCCGCAAATGCTCTTTATCTGGCACAAAATTCGACATGTTTATCGTGATCAAAGGAACGTTATTGTCCGAAATTGCTGACTTTGTCTTTTGTTTACTAATGGCAAAGATCAAAGCAATGAGAAAATGCACAAGGTTGGCTAATGCCTAATGCGCGCGTACGCCATCTATTATAAAACAGCCGTTTTAAGGTTGCACACCTGGTATGTGTGATGTTGAACGTCAAATATACAAAAAAGTAATAGTTTCATTTTAACATAAAAACTTATTTAGGTTTTTAACAATCATAAAATTATGTAATTTGATGTAACTTACTATTTATCGATGTTGCATCTCTTAGATGTTATATACAACATTTATCTTGAAACTTCCTCTAAATATTTGTTTAATAAAAAAATAAATGGAATTAATATTGGTAATAAAGTAAGTGACAAATATTCAACTGGTCATTATTTAAATTAAAATCTTACAGATTTTTAGAAAATAGAAGACATGATTATTAAAAACTGCAGTGAAAGAAACATTCTGTATAGTAAAATTTCCTATTGTCTACTGTGATAAGAAATCTCATAGATTAATAAAGTTATCATATCAGAGGACATTTCAAATCTGAACTCAGAAAAATATTTGAATATAAATAAAATTGCATTTTTGAATTTAAATGACCTTATTGTTGCTTATAACGATACCTACATTATCACATATTTCCTTCTAAAATATTGCATAATTTAACCTCACATTGTATGTATCAAATACATATTCAATTTTTGCACAATTACTATGGTAAATGTTAACGACATATACTTGCTCGAATCTTTTCTATTTGGTATGAATATAAAACTGCACGAATGTGAGTACGACACTCATATTCTTTTTGAGAAATTTTGTTTGAAAATATTTCACTTTAAAATTTGAAGATTGAAGTTTATTTGCCATTTTCTATTGCGATTTCGAAATCAGCTGTGCAACGTTGCCAGCAATTATGTTTCGTTTGTGACTCAAAGGGGCACTTAAGACATACTTTTCATTTTATTTTCTCTTCATTTATAAATAAAAAACAATTGTATAGCATACTGTTTAACTTTTCTTAATGAAATTATAATGTATAATTTTAACCTATATAAGTAAATTTAAAACATTTAAATAAGTTTTAAGGATTACCACCCAGCGTGAACGCGTTAAGATAAATATTTAAAAAAAACATCATTAAGCAGTGGAGTATTGCAAACCTTATTATTTTAAAGTTTAAAATAATTAAAATTCTTAGTAAATATTAATTTTTTTATAAAGAAAAAGTTGGTAAACCGTAATGTCCTATATGTAAATATCCTAAACATTAGTACAAATGTATCATCACTATCTGCACCATGTCCTATTTCAATCAGTCAAATTTTAGGACTGAAGTAGATTAATAATAAAAAATTACAAAAAAATCTTAACAATTAAAAAAAACTTTCTGAAAAAATCTTAACATTGACCTATTTTAATATGCAGATTAGACTTTACATTGTACTGCCTTTATTATTTGATTAAAAGCTTAAATGGTTATCTATAATATTTTATTTTGTTCTTTTTAAATGTCTGTTTCGGCAAATTGGGTATACTAGTAGTTTAAGGCATTAAAACTTTAAATTATCTAATTTAAAACAGTATTGTAAAAATATATAAGTTGTGGATACTTAGTTCTAATATTTGAATATATTCGCTTTGCTTAAAAGTCCACCACTTTAAGCTTTTCTCCAAAAATCTAACTTTCTAATTTTGCGCAATATATATATTTTATTGTCCGATGACATTACAAGGGTTCGGCTGTATGAAAGAGACTTGACAACACTGTCTCACTTAAATTACACTTTTAGTTAGTAGATTAACCGCTAGTCGAGTAGCTCCACAGAACACATATATAGAGAAGTGCAATCTCCATATAAATCGTTGGAAACACGGCCCTCTGGCCGCCAAATGGAAGAACTAAAATTAATATCGGCGAATTTAAAAAAAAACCGTTAGGCATGGGCATTCCTTTTGCCGCTTCACGGATAGTTTTATTCAATAATCATGAATATTAAATAAATTAAACGCAATTAGTTTTTTTTTCTCATTTATTACTATATTATATCAAGTACAAATAGAAAACAGCTTAAAAAACCTTAAAATCAATTACAAATATCAATTCAAGTATAACCAAATTTAACATTTTAAATTAATAAAAAATAAATTGTAACACAATACAAAAATTTACAAATAGGGCTCATTACTAATTGTAATACATTACAATTACTAAATTCGACTTGCTATTCATATTATTTTAGCAAAAAGCAATTTTTACTACAATACTAAGTTTAATAGTTTAACTATTCTACGATTTTTTCAAATTTCAAGTTCTGAAAAATAATGAATTCATAAAATTGCCATTATACAACTCTTATTTAGAAAATAATTGTAAATGTAATCCCTAAATTCCTTAACACAAAAATTCCAATGATGTACTAATAAGTTTTTAATCATAAATAATGTGAAAAAAAAGTTTTTAAGTTGTTTATATTGAACTGCGCTATAAATATATAAAGTACAATAATTAAACTAAAATCATATTTTACAATAAAAAAAAATCAAACATTCAAATGTAGAACAAATATACCTAACAAGTACAAAAATTAAATGCAAAATATTTTACAATAAAAAAAAATCAAACATTATTGGCAACAAATATGTTTACATATAATAGGTACAAAAATTACATCAAATAGCACATTCTAAAGTTCAAGAACCTATGGTGTCTTAAGTTTATTTCACTGAACATGGAATATATCCTTGTATGATTATGTAGCATTTTCATTTCAGCCATATGGTGCAATAATAAATATCCTGTGGCCTCTTACAGATAGTTTTATTAACTGATGTTTTTTCAGAAATCCTAGTTTAAATACTATTACACAAACACTAGAGAACACTGTTCTTACACAAATTCGAAAAAACACAAAGCTAACGAATGTAATTTCTAGGTTAACAAAATGCTATGTTCAGAGCATTGTAGATGCAATATTCAGATCATTGTAAGATTCAAATTTTTACCTCAGTCCAAGCTTCTAAAATGGGAAAAAATTTGTGTGTTGCTCAGTTCTGAATGCTAGTTGCCCTTGATATTTGGAGATCTGAACATTATTGCCATGAAACTGCGCCTCTAATTGCAAGAACCAAAGTTTTGAATTGTTAGTCAAAAACGGCACTTTCATATTTTTGATACTGTCTGTATTGAACATTTTAGTATCAAATTTCGCTGTTAATTGGGTATCGCTTTCCATATTTTTTAAAACAGTGGGCACTTTATAAACGCGATCACGTTTCCAATGTAGAGTTCACACAGTTTACAATAAAACAATTATCGAAAGATAAGGAATATTTACAAGTATCGAAAAGTAAAACTAAAATAATAACAAAGTAAATCTGAGCAATAAATATGAAGTAATAACCGTAACAAGCGCAACGAATATAAAGTCTGAATAATGTGAAATCTTAAGATTTGACTATATTTCTATTATCTTGAATCATTTTTTAAAAATTAAGTACAGCGTAAAGAAATATCAAATAATACTCGTTCAAAATGCCTGGTGTTAAAATCGGACGTAAATTTCTCGTTGCTCTGAACAAAAAAAAGAAATGTTGTTGTTATTAATTTGAGAGTTAGTTACCGTTTTTGGTGAATAAATAAAAAGCGTGAAGTGCCCCGTTTATTTTGTGTTCTATGTTAATGAAACAATTCTTGCAGTTCTAGAAGACAACACAACGAACTTGTGAAACGCCATAATTAGAGCCCACGAGCGTACATTTGAGCACCTGCGTGCTGAACAAATGAATGTTCTTTACCAAAACGAAAACCAGTTCAGCATGTGCTGAACAGTAATAATCCTTTGAACAAAGGAAAACCAGTTAGCATGCTTGCCTTTAATGAAATTAATTTGCTGAACAGTCTTTAATGAATAACCAGTTCAAATGCTGAACATCCGTTAATGAACACTTACCAGTTCAGAATGCGTGCTGAACACGTTAATGAACGCTTCTTTGACCAACTTAGAAAAAGTTCAGCACCCGCGTGCTGAACAATTTAAATATGTAATCTATTTTAACATTTTCTCTATTTTAGTCCTTTAGATTGAAAAGACCATCCCAAAAGGATTTCTTTGGCCTATGAAAAATAATGATTTCTTTGGTCTACCATACAATTTAATTCTAGTAACATTTTGGTCCTTAATCTGCTGCATTCGATGAAAATAAGTTAACATCATATGAATACACAAAATTATATTTTCTAAAAACTTTAGCAATCTAACAGGCGTCGGAATTAAAACGTTAATAAATACCCATAAATGACGCATTAAGAAATGGAATAAATTTGCCGTCAAACACCATTTAAAATTTGCAAATTGAACATTACATTAAAATCAGACAAAATGGAATTGCTTCATCGTTTTATGTGTAATTGACATTCTGGTTTTCTATAACAACGCTTTGATTTAAACCATCAAGTCTTAGAAATATGGATCTACTAAAGAATCGCAAACTTAGAATATTATCCGAAATTCTAATTTCTCATTTTCTTTACAATATGAGAATCGACTCATACCAAATCGTTTAATGTAACTATCATCATCTTTTAAAGCACATTACGCCGTGAAGATTTTCAACAATCATTGAAAATTTTATCTTTTGATGCAATTTGCTGAACAGATAATTTAGGCTGTTCATCAGTAAATCTGACATCAAAACAATGATTGTCAAACAGCTTTATATAACTGTTTTGTTGCAATCTTCCCTCTACAACAGATGTCTCAAATGGGAGAAACAGCATACTATCTTTCAAACTACAACAAAAGCATCTAATTGTCTTAAAATCTTTTATTACCAGTTCAACTCATGACGTATAATAAAAGATACAATTATAAGATCATCAAGCTTTTGGGGCAATTTCTAAAGTAACAATAACAATAATTATGGCATACAAGAAAGTAGCTAGATTCCATGTTTCAACAATTCAATTGAAATTTCTACAATACGTGCAATTTTAATCAGATACCTTTTTTTTAAGTTAAGCTATCTTTACATTTGTATAAACTGATCATAGTCCTAAAATTGTTCAAGATTCTGGTTGAAATATTAAGTGTTACCAGAACTTTCAAACAATCTTAAAAACTGATGAACTATTAGAAATCAATTAAGCTTTATTTTCTGGTAATCTACTAATATCTGTTCAATTACATTTTGATGTAAAACGATGTCTGCCGTTTTATATGTCCGTATGTAACAATGACGTAAACAACGTCATTTTATGCGCCAAAACTAAAGTGGTTTGTAATTTTAACACGACTCAAACTTTGGCAGCGTTTAGCTAATGTAAATCATGCAATTTGCTAAATTTGATTAATATGTTTACTGCTGGACCGACTGCTCTATCACTTATATTGATTAACAATCAACCATCGCATTGAAAGAATTCTTTTACAACGGTAGCTTTATTTAAGATCCTTCATTCAGCTCAATGGCGTTTTATTTTCTAAAATGAATTATCCTAAAAATAATAAGATTTAGTCATATGTGTAACGGCTTTAGATTCTTAATCAGCTGAATTCCCTTCCAATGACTTCATTTGATAATCTAAGAGATAAATTGTCAATATCGATAAGATGTTCAATTTTTTTAAGGAGATGCCGAACAACTGCTCTAATTTCTAAACTTATTTAAAGCAAACAATCGAGCAATTTTGTGCTTTATGGATTTTTCTTTTTCAAAATTAAGCTATGAATGACCATAAAATAGCCACTTTGCATCGTGATCTCTAAATTTGTCCTACCAGTCAACTCTTACACATTTAATATTCTTAAAACTATTTAACGAATGGCGGGCTTGTTAAAAATCAAGGTAAATTTCTCGTTGCTCTAACAAAAAAGTAGAATTTGTTGTTATTGATTTGAGAGTTAGTTACCTTTTTGTGAATAAAGTAGAAAGCGTGAAGTTTTATTTTGTGTTCTATGTTAATGAAACAATTCTTAGTTCTAGAAGACAACACAACGAACTTGTCTGAAAAAAATTAGAAATACATTTGAGCATGCGTGCTGAACATTTAATAATATTTTTAAAAAAAAACCAGTTCAGCATTGCTGAACAGCCTTAATGAATGCCTTTGAACAAAAAAAGTTCAACATTGCTGAACAGCCTTTAATGAACCTAAGTTCAGCATTGCTGAACATGTTAATGAAAAGTTCAGCATGCGTGCTGAACAGCTTAATGATTCTTTGACCAAAAAAATTCAGCATGCGTGTGAACAATTTAAATATGTAAGCTATTTTAAATTTTTCTATTTTCATTTTGAGATTGACAGACCATAAAAGATTTCTTTGGTATGAACAAATAATAATTTCTTTGGTCTATACAATTTAATGACGTAACAAATCTTGCATTGAATAATTTAAAGAATATTGTATCTAATTTTAATTCAGAACTGGCGTATCTATAATTAAAAACACAATTATTCAAAATCCTAATTCAAAAAAACTATGTGCCTTTATTGAAATTTATAATGAACTAAAAAATTAAAATTTATATCTAAAAAACATTGCAAATTAAATCCATTAAAAGTTAGACCTTTCAATATTAAAGTCAATTCATATTAAATATATTTTCTGTATTTTATAACAACAATTACTTTCCTTATTAGATTTATCTTAAATTTAAAGGAAATATAAGGTTCTAAATTAAGTCAAAATAATTCTAAATTTTTCATATAAGTACTGTTTTATATTGTATATGTATTATTAAATTTAAATAATTCCAGTCCGACTCTGGATTAAACTCAGTATCAGATTTATCTTTTAAATACAAGGATCAATTTATTAAATTTTAAACTCTAAACTAATAATTGTTCTTGTTAATTATTGTAACTACTGGCATGTAAGTTCATTTAATCCAAAGAACTGGGTTTAATATCGACTAAAATTTAGACGTTTCTTACTTCAATTACCATTTCTAAATAACAATATATAATGTTGCAAAAAATTAAATAGACCAATAAAGGATTGGACTAGAGCATGGCATATTTCATTTTCCCCAAAATGTAATATAAATCTAAAAAAAATAGCAAACCTGCTGAAATTAAAATGCTTTAAGGGCAAAAAAACGATAGTTCAAGCTGTAATTATACAAAAACTAAAGAATTTGATCAAATTTGAAATATGCTATGCTGTAGAGCCATCTTTTGTGTATATATTGTTAGAAAATTGTATTGAAAAAGTAATTAATAACAATTTGGTAATTGAAGTGCCAAGCACTGTTTTTTTTGGGCAAGGTTATGTTGAGAGTTTTATTGCGGTTCCTTGTTTTCGCTTCAAAACTTTGACCCTTGTCCGTTAGATGGTAATAGCGTTGAACAGTTGTATTTGAAAGTTGTGGGGTAATGGCGCCTTGGGATGGCGTTATTACATCAGTGATAGACAAAAAAAGACTATAATAATTAAAAATTACACTCAGATTTATTTTAGGGTCTGTAATGATCACAAACACATTTGTCTGGTTTCTATATGGAATTCGTTTAGGACTAGTACGGATTGCGTAATCGCGCTATTCTTTGCGGTGTTGCCCCGCGGACCAGATTTTTTTCAGGTACCTGAACGCAGATCGATAAAAATCGTAACATCGTAATGGTTTAATAATATCAATGCATTCATTAATCAGTGCGACCAATTTTATATAAATCAAATTGCGAATTTAAAATCAGCTTAGTGTGCGCTTGCGCTTTATGCGGTGGTTTAAATCGCCTAGTTTGAGTTGACAATTCAACTTTACAATGGTAAAATCTTTGTTGAATGCGGCTTCGTACTTTGCCTTTATGGTTTGAAGGCGGTTTTGACCGATGTTTTCGCACATTATAGCCCTAAATAGTTCATGAAAAGGTAAATGACCAATGTGCCATTTACATTTTTACCTTTATTTTACCTTTATACCAAAATAATAATGTCTGTGGTAAATATTTTTTATTAAATTCATTGAAGTAAGTTTTTTTAAATTATTTTCTATTTTTAGGTTTCATTTATGATGAACTTCAATACAGATAAAAATTTGAGCACTTTTTCATAGTACTACATTTTGAAAATTAATTACAAAAAAAACCCTTTAAAAACCAAAAATTAAATTTTTTTTTTTTAAAAATTGGAAATGGGAAATTTTTGCCTTTTTTTCCCCCTTTTAAAAAAAAAAAATATTTTAATTTTTTTAAAAAAAAAATCCAATTTTTAAAAGGTAAATTTTTTAATTTAAAAATCTAGTGCTAGAAAGGAGTTTAAAGAAGAATTGTACATGGAGGTAATTCAAGTATTAATTGTCAAATAGAAATAAAAACTTATATAAAATTAATTATAATTCAATTTAGGATCAGAGCCAAACGATATTGAAGCTACTTCAAATGCTTCTGGAAGTACTAGCCCTGAAACAGCTGCTAAATATTTTTTAGCATTATTATACGACCAAATAAAGGGTTTGCAAGGACTAATTTCTAAGTGGAAGCTTTATGAAGTATTCAATTAACACATTAATGAAACAATCATTATTAAATCTATTAATCTTATAGCAAAATGAAAAACCAACAGAGGAAGCTTGTTGTATGATACAAACAGCTATAGGACAGACAGAATTGCTTATTAATAAAAAATTTCAGCAATTTAGAGGACTTATTGACGTATGCATATCTGGAGAAGGTGAAAAACCTGTCACTTGCATGGATTTGCATGGATTTTGGGATATGGTGTTGATTCAGGTTATTTATAGAGATAAATATTGCAATATATTTTATTTAAAGTATTTTTAAACAAAGGTAAAGAATATTGAAGAAAGATTTCAAAATTTGGATAGACTGAATGCCAATAATTGGGAAGAAGTACTACCAGAACCAGTTGATGCTCTTATACCAAAGATAAAGAAGGAACCTACCCGCAAACGAAAACCAACTGCAAATTCAAATCTAAAAGCGGCTATCAGAAGTAAGTAGAAAAGTTACTTTTTCCCAGTTTGAGATAATAATTCGATTCTTTTATAGAAGCAAGAAAGAACAAATTCATTCAACAAGAGGACAATAATCTTAATTTTGTTTCCATAACACCAAAAACTCCTAAAAGAAAAAGTAGCAAAAACGATAGTCTACTAAAATCTGTTCGATTTTCAAAACCAAGATTTTCTAATTCTCCAGGTTTAATAATGAAAGCAACATTGTCTGCAAACAAAGTAAGTGATTTATCTATGATTGCAATTTATTAATAAGTAACAAAAATTTTTATTTTATAGAATACTCCTCATGGTGAAGCTAACTCAACTCCAACACCTAAGAGCATATTAAAATCTTCGTCCAAATTACGAAAAATTAGAGCAAGTTTATTTAATAAAACAAAAATTGTTATTCAAGAAAATGATAAAAACGTTGGAAATATTTCTACTAGTAAGCGTTTGTTTTTTTTATAATTTATAGTTTAATTCTATGTATACTAATTTTTAGATTTTACACCTAGGAGATCAACTAGATTATTATTGAAGCAGACGATCTTTTGAATTATTTTTAGTTTTAAAATAAGTTTTTTAATAAACACATTTCTGTTAATATTTGATTTTTGGATTTAGAAATATATTCTTTATTTAACCCTTTTGTACGAATTCTGTTTACATTTTAGTGCAGTTTTGTAATAATTAATTTCACGTTTTCTAAAAATTGTTTATTTTATTTGGTTTGAATAAGTTGGTTACTATTAGTAATCAATGTTGGCCAACCTTTTTTACTATAATACACAGATTAGAGAGTAGACAGATATCCCACTGATGACGTATTCTATTGTTCTCGTTTGTAAGCCATAAACCTCTGCGCAAGAACATATAATCGAAAAGTCACCATAGGCGTGTGTACGGGTTTCTCACACACTATCACAAATATTCTGATTTTTAACAGAAACTAAAAAACAAAAATATTAAGCAATACAAACCTTACAGGACTTTACTTATATATAAATTAGTGCAATATATAGTTTAAAAAAGTTTGAAATAAGTAAAAAAAAAACTGTAGTATAAATAAAGTTTTAAGGAAAACCTTTTATAACAAATCGCGAAGTAACTTTGTTAATTATAATATTTATTAGTAAATTACTGAATAAAAATAAACCTGTATAAGTAACCATAAAACTAAAGGTAATTTCTTTTTTTAGATTTAGGGGCAGTGCGCCTATGTGGTAATTTTCGCGCATGTCTGTTTGTCACCTCTGGTTTTCAAATCTCAGAGAACAAAAGACTGAAATATCTGTCTACTCTCTAATCTGTGTAAAATATATCGGCATAAATGCAAGCGTGATTTGTGAAGTGGTAGTGGAAAGTTATTGGCAACTAGCATTCAGAACTGAGCAACACACAAATTGTTTCCCATTTTAGAAGCTGGGACTGAGGGGTAAGGGGGGGAAATTTGAATCTTACAATGCTCTGAATATTGCATCTTACAATGCTCTGAACATAGCATTTTGTTAACCTAGAAATTAAATTCGTTAGCTTTGTGTTCTTTCGACATTTACTACGTTTCCACGGTTATTCAATACAGATTGAATACGAATTTGCGATCCAATAGGTACGTGTTTCCATAAATAGTTTTGAATACGAATTGAATACATTTACGATACAGCAATCAGCTGTTTTCGGAAAACTTATTTTCTAGGTTAATACGTAGGGCAGGTTCGAAATAAAATTGTGTTGTTTATTATATTGTGTGATATAATTCTATTAAATTTCATGATAATTTAATATAAAAGTGTATATATTTTAAATTATCATTAGAAAACGCCAGTGATCTCCAATTGCGCATGCACGATCGCGAGTTACGGGTTTCCATGGAACTCAATACGTTGAAATTCATATACGATCCTAAAATTTACCGTATCGTATCTGAATCTAAATCGTGTTCAATACGTATTGAATCAGGGTTTCTATGACCATTTTTCACCCGACAACAGTATTGAATCCGTATTCAACCCGTATTGAATGACTGTGGAAACGTAGTAATTGTGTGTAAGAACAGTGTTCTCTCTGAGTGTTTGTGTAATAGTGTTTAAACGAGGATTTCTGAAAAAACATCAGTTATCTATATTTATAACAGTATCTAATAGTATAAAAAACTTAGCACATGTTTGAACTTAATTTATTTATGTAATTTTTGCCATTAATGAAACATTTTGTACATAATGTTGGTAAAAATTTTGATTATGTACTAGGAATTTTTCATTTGAATGTTTGATTATTTTATTGAAAATATGATTTTAGTTTAATTATTGTACTTGTTATATTTTATAGCGCAGTTCAATAGTATAACAACTAAAACTTATTTTCACATTATTTATGATTAAAACTTATTAGTACATCATTAATTTTTGTGTTAAGAATTTAGATTACATTTACAATTATTTTCTAAATAAGAGTTGGTATATTTGTTCTACATTTGAATGTTTGATTATTTTTATTGCAAAATATGATTTTAGTTTAATTATTGTACTTGTTATATATTTATAGCGCAGTTCAATAGTATAACAACTTAAAAAACTTATTTTTCACATTATTTATGATTAAAAAAACTTATTAGTACATCATCGTGGAATTTTTGTGTTAAGGAATTTAGGGATTACATTTACACAATTATTTTCTAAATAAGAGTTGTATAATGGCAATTTTATGAATTCATTATTTTTCAGAACTTGAAATTTGTAAAAATCGTAGAATAGTTAAACTATTAAACTTAGTATTGTAGTAAAAAATTAAGCTTTTTTGCTAAAATAATATGAATAGCAAGTCGAATTTAGTAATTGTAATGTATTACAATTAGTAATGAGTCCTATTTGTAAATTTTTTGTATTGTGTGTACAATTTATTTTTTATTAATTTAAAAATGTTAAATTTGCGTTATACTTCTGAATTGATATTTGTAATTGATTTAAAGGTTTTTTAAGCTGTTTTCTATTTGTACTTGATATAATATAGTAATAAATGAGAAAAGAAAACTAATTGCGTTTAATTTATTTAATATTCATGATTATTGAATAAAACTATCCGTGAAGCGGTAAAAGGAATGCCCATGCCTAACGGTTTTTTTTTAAATTCGCTGATATTAATTTTAGTTCTTCCATTTGGCGGCCAGAGGGCCGTGTTTCCAACGATTTATATGGAGATTGCACTTCTCTATATATGTGTTCTGTGTTGTGATGTTTCCACATGCCACATGTGGGTGATACATAATAATATTGTTAAATAAATAGTGTTGTGATGTTCTAATTCTACTGAATGCAAAGGATAGTCAACATTGGCATTAGAATAACTATTAGGTAAATTTATACATTTTATATTTGCTTGTTTCTAATAATATAAGATGAACATACCGCGGAATCATTTTCTAACCTCACTAGCGGTACTTTTATAATTATGTCTTTTTTGTTGTAATTGTTTAATGATAGAGCAGAAATTGGTGTTATTATTATTTACGTTTGTATGAACAGCTAACTATTTATTGAGACAAAAGGCTCAGAATATGGACACCGATTCGCTAAACTTTGGTTATGAGGAACATTTTTCGGCATTTCAGTCTTCAAATTTGTTCGTAAGTAGTTTGTATAAGTTAAGTTCCATTTGATTTAAATAAAAAAATCTATAAATATCAGAAGCTAGAAGAAGAATCACAAGGTGATGATGAAATTCATGCTAAAGTGGAACATTGGGAATGGGAAATGGAGAAAGAGTAAGTTAATCAATTTTAATAGTTTCCAAAAACTTATGAAAATATTTAAGACTGAATGGAGACATCGCTTTAATACCAATGTCTAGCGAAATCGAGATGAATTACTCCTCAGATTCTCCACCGGTCAAAGAAGATTATCAAAAAATTATGAGTGAATGGCAACATCTTATAAACATAGAGGTGAGTTATTAAATTTCTCTAATTAGCTAATTGTGTATTGATTTGTGTGTTTGGTTTGATTTGTTTAAAATAATTTACTAATTACAAGAAGTGAAAGTATATTTCCTTTAACGTTAAAAATTACTTTAAGAAGAGCATGTAAAAGTGATTAGTAATGTAATAAAGAACATTACTAATATTATTAAACATATTTATAGTTATTGCTTTTGAATGTTGTATTTGCTTTTATGGAATCTCACAGAAATGAGAACTGAGTCATAACTATCCAAATTGAATTTATTATTGCATTTATAATTACATATCCATACATCTACTAAGAAATTTTTAAAAACTCATTTTTATTTTATCAAATCAAATTAATTTAGCAAAAGCAAACAGCTTTTGTTATTGAATTGCTTTTCTTATTTTCGTGAAAAAGAGACTGTAGATATTCGCCATAATATGTATTTTATAAAATCAATCAATATAGACGTGCATAAGAGGATTAAATTTTTTAGGTACCAGATATGGAAAAATTAGCAACAGATATACCTTTAACTATAGGTGAAGACAATTATCCTGACTTTCAAGAAATTAGACCGAACTCATCGCTCAATACTTCGTCGCCCTGGAATTTATTAGATAATCTGAATACAGTTGAGAATAACACAAACATAAGAACAATCAAATCTGCTGGCAAAAAAATAGATATGAATGCTCAGTGTTACATTGTCACAAAGAAAGAATTGGATTTAGATAATGAATCTGATTCTATCGATATTATGGAACCTATAATTAAGAAGGAAAGCTTTTCAGACGAAGAGCGTGAAAATAATGACACTGAGAACGACTATGTTGATGTAGATACTGTTTCAGAACAAGGAACTCCTATATTACAAGCTGGTGATCTCAATAGCCTTTTAGAACAGTTTGAAGCTACTGAAAATAACAATTGTTTGCAATCTCAACCTCCATTAGTTATAAAGGAGGAAAAAATAGAAATAGAAAATATGACTGAAGAGTCGAACGTAAAAAAAATTAAGCCAAAGGAAATAGCAAAGCCTGGTGCTATTAGTAATATTGAAACTGATAAAAGTAGACAGATATTGGATTCTTTACCACAAGAATTGATAATGAGGATTAAGGCATCTAGTAAACGGAAAGTAATTCCAGTTATAGATCCAATTCCTAATAAGCGGCGTGGAAATAAAAAACCTCAGAACGAAGTATGTCGATCTATAATTTTTGTAAATCTGTTATGCTGATATAATTAGTTGTCTGAGTTGTCCATTTTCAAAATTGTAAAACCATTTAACTTATTTTGTATCTTTAAAATAATTTAATCTTGAAATCATGTGATAACAGGTTTTCTTTTATTATTAATATTAAATTCCTCGTAAGTATTTTTAAACTTTTAATTTAAAAATACACATTTCAGACCACAATCAATACTCAGATTATCGAAGTTAAACAAGAGCCAGTGGTAAAAGTGGAATTTGTACAAATTGATCACACTTACTGCTCTCAACAATTACCTTATCCTAAACATCCTAGTAAAGATTCTGGATTTGAATCAGCAGAGGAAGAAGAACAACGAAATATATTAAAAAATCAACCTACATACAAACGCGCGGATGGAAAATTAATGGTCTCTCTTTTGAAACTAAACACTATTAAAAACAATGTTGTTACTGAAGATAATAAAAAGAAACGAAAACTTAATTTAGAAGAATACAAAAAACGAAGGGAATGCATTTTGAGGTATATCTAAACAATATTATACTTTAAAAGTAGTCGTTTAAGCAAACGATGTTATTAAGAATTTGTACATATGTATATGATGTTATAGGTCTTCTGATAATTCACAAAGTAATTCACCAATGAATAGCGGTCGGAATTCGCCTATGGTCGAAGAAGATGAAAATGCACGTTTACTTAAGCATCAGCAAAAACTTATGCAAATGACTGCTGAGGTTTTAAATACTCCACCAAAGAGCGCTTTAAAATCGGTTACTCTTAATCCTCCTTTGGAGGATCGTACCGAATCTTCTGCAACTAAAAATCCAACGACTTCTACAGTCCCACCGCCTCCTGCTCGAGTAGTTCCTGACAACGTGGAAGTCAAAGTACTTATTAGCATTGGAATAAATACTGATATAAGCAATATACATTCCATAGTATTAAAAGAACAATTAAATGTTCCTGTGAAAGAACTAGAAGCAATAAAACCAATATTGCAGAATGCTAGTGGAAAAATTAACAATAACTCGTTAATAACTTCAGTAATAGAAAATGTAAAGAACAAGAAAAAAAATTAAAAGCATTTCTTCTGTATCAACCAATAATGCCTCGCAAGGTGAAGGACGAAAAGAACAACAACATGGGGAAGATAAAACGATTGTATATCTTGATAAAAGTCGTCCAAAAGTTACCACTTGTAATGCTGAAGTGCAGACCGATGATAATGTGGATTACAAAGTAACTCACAAAAGACGTAACTCTCATAGTTCCAAGAAACCTTATAAAAGACGAAGTACATCAACCGATTCCCGTTATTCATTTACTTCTCAATCAAGCTCGGGTTCTTCTAGGTAGGACTAGTATTTATCTTTGGAAGTAAATCTTTTAATAGGTCCCATCCTAGTTCTAGATCTCGTTCTCCGTCTCCAAAAAGAATTTATAGGAAAAATAGAGATGGCATTGTAGAACGTGAACGTATTAAAGAAGTTGAAGAAAGACGCATTGTTTATGTAGGTGGTATTAGTTCATCTACTACAAAAGAACAATTAAAAAGACGATTCCAACAGTTTGGGCCTATTTGCAATGTTAGCGTACATTTTCGAGAATATGGGTAGGCAATATTTTATTTCTACTTTCGAAGATAACAATTATTACGTGTAGTATTTGACAATTGATATTGGTAAAATATTAATTTAAAATACTTCTAAATCCGCAGTTTTTGATCAATTAAGTTTGATTATTGCTGTCCGTTATTTATTTTTGCATGATTTGAATATAACAATTTTAACTGTATATTCACGTAGGGATAATTACGGATTTGTAACGTTCTTATACAATGTTGATGCCTACAAAGCTGTAGAGCACGGCAACGACGATCCTTCAATACCACAATATGATTTAAGTTTTGGCGGCCGACGTATTTTTTGTCGTAGTCATTATGCTGATTTGGGTATGTACATTATGTAGATGGACTAACTTAATTATATTATTTTTTTTATATTTAGATAACGTTCAAGATGAATCTATGTATTCTTCAACGGCTGAAGAAAATTCGTTTGATAACTTATTGCGTGAAGCTCAAGCAAAACTACGTAAAAGAAAATCAAGTACGTGACATGAATGCGGCTTATTTTTTATTATTTTGTTTCGCCTTTTTTCTATTACGAAGTTTTCTTTTTGTTTCATTAATGACGATTGCTGCCATTTATTTAGCTTAACTTAATTTTAAATCGAAAAAATTAGGTTTAATTTTGTATAGATTTTTTTTGCAAGTACATTGATCATCATTGTGCGTTTTTGAATAGCGCTAGTCAGCTTTTTTTTCAAACATTTTCATTTTGTTAAATGGCCGGGTTTTGATTTCCTGTCCTTAATCCTTTTTTGTGTTTTATTATTCTTAAATACACATTGTTTTGTGTTTATGATTTTGTTTGATTTTTTTATAATTCTAGAATTGTTAAACAATATTAACTGATGGTATACTCTCCAAATTTTCATTTTATATATGTCACATAACTCATTTATCCAAATACAAGTTTCGATATTTTTTCAAAAATATGTGGATGTTGTTCACGGTTAATGGAAATTTTGAGAGATGCCATGAAAACCCTTGTGTTTTTGGATTTTTGCATCTATTGAATAATTGTAATTTGCTGCAGTAACAACGGACAAAAATACATATGTATACATATAATAATGCATGGATAATTATTCTTTTCTGATTTTAAACGTCTTAAAACTGATGTCTATAAAATTACTGTATAATATTTATATAACAAAATTTGATAATTATTAATCGATTGAAAGCATAGCAATTCATTTTCTATAAGTTTTGCGCTTTAGATTTTTCTATGTGTACATATGTATAAATGCATAGTTAATTAACTTTTAGTTAAATGTATTCGGTAATTAGGTACGAGCAGCTCATTATATGTTGAGGGAAGTCACTACATCTCTTAGTATTAACCCATCTTATTTAGTCAATTTTATTGGAAAGTATAGACAGTAATGGTGTGCCTAAATATTAGAACGAAGAAAACATTTTTTCTTATACATATATACCAGGTGTGCAACCTTAAAACGGCTGTTTTTTTATTTAGCAAAACAATAATTAACGCAGAAAAGTGAAAAATATTTTATTCGAAGTAATTGCCCTCGCTGGCTATACATTTTCCCATCTTCGAGGAAGATTGTGGATTCCACCCAAAAGAATTCATCCCTTTGGATAAGAACCACCCATCGAGCCATTTTTAACATCTTCATAAGAATTGAAGTGCTGCTCAGCAAGTGCGTGTCTCATCGACGCAAACAAATGGTAATCTGAAGGGCCAGATCAGGAGAGTAGGGCGGGTGGGGTAGCAACTCCCAGCCAAGTGCATCCAATGTATCTCGGACCAATCTTGCTGTGTGTGATGGTGCGTTGTCGTGCTGGAAAATGATACCCTTATGCCGATCCGCGTGTTCGGTCTTTTTGCACAATTCACGATCCAATTCGATGATTTGTTGTTGGTAGCGTTGGTATTGATCGTTTCACCAGGTTTCAACAGTTCGTAGTAAATCACCCTTCTGGTCCCACCAAACACACAGCATTGTCTTTTCCCGAACCGATTTGGCCTAGCAGACGATGTTGAGGGTTCTCCGGGTCCACCACGATTTTTGCGCTTAGGGTTTTCAAAAGATCCATTTTTATCGCCGGTGACGATTCGATGCAAAATGATTTTCTGTTGTGCCGATCAAGCAAGATTTCGCACGCGGTCTGGCGTCGTTCCATCTGTCGATCGTTCAATTGATGTGGCACCCACTTCCCGATCTTTTGGATCTTTCCCATAGCAAAAGGCGTTTCGAAATTGCTTGGTGGCTAACATTCAACTTCGCGGCAAGTTGTTTCTGCGATTGGGTATCGTCTTCGTCCAATAAATCTTGCAATTCGGTGTCCTCAAAAACTTTTGGTCGATTTTCGCGCTTCTTGTCGGTGACGTTAAAAATTCCATCTCTGAATTGCCGAAACCACGCTCTGCACCGAGTTTCACTAAGAGCACTGTCGCCATAGACCTCCACAAGAATTCTATGCGCTTCGGCGGCGGATTTCTTCCAATTGAAGAAAAATAGCAGTGCTCCCCGCAAATGCTCTTTATCTGGCACAAAATTCGACATGTTTATCGTGATCAAAGGACACGTTATTGTCCGAAATTGCTGACTTTGTCTTTTGTTTACTAATGGCAAAGATCAAAGCAATGAGAAAAAATGGCAGGCAAGGTTGGCTAATGCCTAATGCGCGCGTACCGCCATCTATTATAAAACGGCCGTTTTAAGGTTGCACACCTGGTATGTGTGATGTTGAACGTCAAATATACAAAAAAAGTAATAGTTTCATTTTTAACATAAAAAAACTTATTTAGGTTTTTCCAACAATCATAAGAATTATGTAATTTGATGTAACTCCCTACTATTTATCGATGTTGCATCTCTTAGATGTTATAGCTTACCAACATTTATCTTGAAACCCTTCCTCTAAATATTTGTTTAAAGTAAAAAAAATAAATGGAATTAATATTGGTAATAAAGTGGAAGTGACAAATATTCAACTGGTCATTATTTAAATTAAAGTGCCTTCACAGATTTTTAGAAAATAGAAGACATGATTATTAAAAACTGCAGTGAAAGAAACATTCTGTATAGTAAAATTTCCTATTGTCTACTGTGATAAGAAAGTCTCATAGATTAATAAAGTTATCATATCGAAGAGGACATTTCAAATCTGAACTCAGAAAAATATTTGAATATAAATAAAATTCGCATTTTTGAATTTAAATGACCTTATTGTTGCTTATAACGATACCTACATTATCACATATTTCCCTTCTAAAATATTGCATAATTTAACCTCACATTGTATGTATCAAATACATATTCAATTTTTGGCACAATTACTATGGTAAATGTTAACGACATATACTTGCTCGCGAATCTTTTTCTATTTGGTATGAATATAAAACTGCACGAATGTGGAGTACGACACTCATATTCTTTTTTTGAGAAATTTTGCCCCTTTGAAAATATTTCACTTTAAAATTTGAAGATTGGAAGTTTATTTACGCCATTTTCTATTGCGATTTCCGAAATCAGCTGTGCAACGTTGCCAGCAATTATGTTTCGTTGTGACTCAAAGGGGCACTTAAGACATACTTTTCATTTTATTTTCTCTTCATTTATAAATAAAAAACAATTGTATAGCATACTGTTTAACTTTTCTTAATGAAATTATAATGTATAATTTTAACCTATATAAGTAAATTTAAAACATTTAAATAAGTTTTAAGGATTACCACCCAGCGTGAACGCGTTAAGATAAATATTTAAAAAAAAACATCATTAAGCAGTGGAGTATTGCAAACCTTATTATTTTAAAGTTTAAAATAATTAAAATTCTTAGTAAATATTAATTTTTTTTTATAAGAGAAAAAGTTGGGGTAAACCGTAATGTCCTATATGTAAATATCCTAAACATTAGTACAAATGTATCATCACTATCTGCACCATGTCCTATTTCAATCAGTCAAATTTTAGGACTGAAGTAGATTAATAATAAAAAAAATTACAAAAATATCTTAACAATTAAAAAAAAAAACTTTCTGAAAAAGTCTTAACATTGACCTATTTTTAATATGCAGATTAGACTTTACATTGTACTGCCTTTATTATTTGATTAAAAGCTTAAATGGTTATCTATAATATTTTATTTTGTTCTTTTTTAAATGTCTGTTTCGGCAAATTGGGTATACTAGTAGTTTAAGGCATTAAAACTTTAAATTATCTAATTTAAAACAGTATTGTAAAAAATATATAAGTTGTGGATACTTAGTTCTAATATTTGAATATATTCGCTTTGCTTAAAGAGTCCACCAGCTTTAAGCTTTTCTCCAGGGCAAAGCTCTAACTTTCTAATTTTGCGCAATATATATATTTTATTGTCGCGGATGACATTACAAGGGTTCGGCTGTATGAAAGAGACTTGACAACACTGTCTCACTTAAATTACACTTTTAGTTAGTAGATTAACCGCTAGTCGAGTAGCTCCACAGAACACATATATAGAGAAGTGCAATCTCCATATAAATCGTTGGAAACACGGCCCTCTGGCCGCCAAATGGAAGAACTAAAATTAATATCGGCGAATTTAAAAAAAAACCGTTAGGCATGGGCATTCCTTTTGCCGCTTCACGGATAGTTTTATTCAATAATCATGAATATTAAATAAATTAAACGCAATTAGTTTTTTTTTCTCATTTATTACTATATTATATCAAGTACAAATAGAAAACAGCTTAAAAAACCTTAAAATCAATTACAAATATCAATTCACAAGTATAACGCAAATTTAACATTTTAAATTAATAAAAAATAAATTGTACACACAATACAAAAAATTTACAAATAAGACTCATTACTAATTGTAATACATTACAATTACTAAATTCGACTTGCTATTCATATTATTTTAGCAAAAAAGCTTAATGTTTTACTACAATACTAAGTTTAATAGTTTAACTATTCTACGATTTTTACAAATTTCAAGTTCTGAAAAATAATGAATTCATAAAATTGCCATTATACAACTCTTATTTAGAAAATAATGGTGTAAATGTAATCCCTAAATTCCTTAACACAAAAATTCCATGATGATGTACTAATAAGTTTTTTTAATCATAAATAATGTGAAAAATAAGTTTTTTAAGTTGTTATAGTATTGAACTGCGCTATAAATATATAACAAGTACAATAATTAAACTAAAAATCATATTTTACAATAAAAAATAATCAAACATTCAAATGTAGAACAAATATACCTAACAAGTACAAAAATTAAATGCAAAATATTTTACAATAAAAACAAATCAAACATTCACATTGGCAACAAATATGTTTACATATAATAGGTACAAAAATTACATCAAATAGCACATTCTAAAGTTCAAGAACCTATGGTGTCTTAAGTTTATTTCACTGAACATGGAATATATCCTTGTATGATTATGTAGCATTTTCATTTCGGCCATATGGTGCAATAATAAATATCCTGTGGCCTCTTACAGATAGTTTTATTAACTGATGTTTTTTTTCAGAAATCCCTAGTTTAAATACTATTACACAAACACTCAGAGAGAACACTGTTCTTACACACAATGTCGAAAAAACACAAAGCTAACGAATGTAATTTCTAGGTTAACAAAATGCTATGTTCAGAGCATTGTAAGATGCAATATTCAGATCATTGTAAGATTCAAATTTCCCCTTACCCCTCAGTCCAAGCTTCTAAAATGGGAAACAATTTGTGTGTTGCTCAGTTCTGAATGCTAGTTGCCCTCCCCTGATATTTGGAGAGATCTGCCCGAACATTATTGCCATGAAACTGCGCCTCTAATTGCAAGAACCAAAGTTTTGAATTGTTAGTCCAAAAAACGGGCACTTTCATATTTTTGATACTGTCTGTATCCGCGCTGAACATTTTAGTATCAGAACTTTCGCTCCCGGTTAATTGGGTATCGCTTTCCGCCATATTTTTAAAGCACGTGCCCGGCACTTTCACTAAACGCGATCACGTTGGGGGTCACCAATGTAGAGGTTCACACAGTTTCACAATAAAACAATTATCGAAAGATAAGGAGTATATTTACAAGTATCCAGAAAAGTAAAACTAAAAATAATAACAAAGTAAATCTGAGCAATAAATATAGAAGTAATAACCGTAACAAGCGCAACGAATATAAAGTCTGAAGGTAATGTGCGAAATCTTCCAAGATATTCCGCACCGCTATATCGCTTCTATTATCTCCCGTGAAGGTCGGATTTTTAAATATTAGAGTCGCCACAGCGTAAAGAAAGGCTATCGGAAATAATACTCGTTCAAAATGCCTGGTGTTAAAAATCGAGAGCGTAAATTTCTCGTTGCTCTGGGGAACAAAAAAAGTAGAGAGTGTTGTTGTTATTAATTTGAGAGTTAGTTACCGTTTTTTGGTGAATAAAGTAAAAAGCGTGAAGTGCCCCGTTTATTTTGTGTTCTATGTTAATGAAACAACCCTTCTTGCAGTTCTAGAAGACAACACAACGAACTTGCCCCCTGAAACGCCATAATTAGAGCCCACGAGCGTACATCCTTGAGCACCCCTGCGTGCTGAACAGCCTTTAATGAATGCTTCTTTGACCAACTTGAACGAAAACCAGTTCAGCACCCCTGTGTGCTGAACAGCCTTTAATGAATGCCTTTGAACAACTTGAGCGAAAACCAGTTCAGCACCCCTGCGTGCTGAACAGCCTTTAATGAACACTTCCCAGTTCAGCACCCTTGCGTGCTGAACAGTCTTTAATGAACGCTAACCAGTTCAACACCCCTGCGTGCTGAACATCCGTTAATGAACACTTACCAGTTCAGAACCCCTGCGTGCTGAACAGCCGTTAATGAACGCTTCTTTGACCAACTTGAGAGAAACCCAGTTCAGCACCCCTGCGTGCTGAACAACCTTTAAAGTATGTAATCTATTTTAACACCCTTTTTCTCTATTTCCTCAGCCCTCCTTTGACCGACCCTTGACAACGACCATCCCAAGAAGCCCCGATCCCTTCTTTGGCCTACCCCTGACCACAACCATCCCCAGAAGCTCCGATCCCTTCTTTGGTCTACCATACAATTTACGCCCACTTCTAGACCGTCCAACATTTTGGTCCTTCGAGCCGGATCTGCTGCATTCACGATGAAAATCGAGCACGTTCAACATCATATGAATCAGCAGGGCAAAATCCTATATTTTCTAAAAAACTTCGTACGCAATCTAACAGGCGTCGGAATTGAAAACGTTAATAAATACCGCATAAATGCCCAACGCAGGCTCCTAGAAGAGCAATGGAATAAATTTGCCGTCAAACACCATGCTTAAAGATTTAGCTGCAAACCTTGAACACCTCTACACCTCAGTAACCCAAGTCAGACAAACCATGGAATTGCTTCATCGTTTTATGCCTGTAATTGACGACCTTCTGGTCTTTCTCACTACACAACGCTTTGATTCTGAAACCATCAAGTCTTAGAAACCTCACTCGGGATCTACTAAAGAATCGCAAACTTGGAGAATATTATCCGAAATTCTAATTTCTCATTTACTAACTTTACAATCCCATGAGAACTCGACTCATACCAAATCGTTTAATGTAACTCCATCATCATCTTTTAAAGCACATTACGCCGGCCGTGAAGATTTTAACCAACAATCGAGAGCTTCAGAAAAGTGTGTTATCTTTTCGGAGATGCAACCCTGTGTGCTGAACGGAGATGCACATTGTGAGCCGCTGTCCTCAGTCAGTAAATCTGACAGGTCCGCAACGATACAACCTGATTGTCAACCACCAGCTTTGCTATAACTGTTTTGGGCTTGCATCTATCGCATGCTTGCCCATCTCACAACAGATGTCTCAAATGCGGGAGAAACAGCATACTATCATACATCAAACTACAACAAAGGCGGACTCTCCAATTGCTCTAGCAGTGGAAAATCTTTTGGCGGATTGACCACTGATCCAGTTCAACTCATGACGTACTACACTCCAGAGCCAAGATACAATTATACCAGATCATCAAGCTTTGCATGGCGGGCGGGATCCCCCTTCTAAAGTGGAACAATAACAACCCTGAGACGTTATGCGCAGTACATAAAGAAAGTAGGCTAGATTCCATGTTTCAACAATTCAATGAAATTTCTACAATGCACGTGCACGGATTGGCTTGGCGGCCACCTCAGATACCTTTTATTTTAAGTTAAGCTCATCTTGGGTACATTTGTCACTAAACTGATCATAGTCGCTAAAACCCTTGTTCAAGACTTCTGGTTGACCAATATTAAGTGTTACGCAGAACTTTCAAACAAGCGCTCTTAAAAGCTGATGAACTATGTAGAACCACTCACAACCTTGGACCAGCTTTCCATTCCTTGCTGGCTCAATCTACTAACCTCATCTCCGTTCGAATTACATGGCTTCTGTGATGCCTCCCAGAAAGCGATGTCTGCCGTTTTATATGTGCGCGTATGTAACAATGACGTAAACAACGTCACCCTTTTATGCGCCAAAACTAAAGTGGCCCCTCTTAAGTAACTCTCCTTAACACGACTCAAACTTTGCGCAGCAGTCCTCTTAGCTAAGCTGCTAAATCATGCAATTCGTGCTACGAATTTGATTAATGCACCTGTTTACTGCTGGACCGACTGCTCTATCACTTATACTTGGATTAACAATCAACCATCGCATTGGAAAGAATTCTTTTACAACCGCGTCAGCTTTATTTAAGATCCTTCACCTTCAGCTCAATGGCGTTTTATTTTCGGTAAAATGAACCCTGCTGACTGCGCTAAACGAGGACTCACACCTACCGAGATTCTCAGTCATCCACTGTGGTGGAACGGCTTTAGATGGCTACTTCAATCAGCTGAAGTGTGGCCCATCGGGGTCCAAGCTGACTTCATTCCTGATAATCTGGAAGAGAGACCTAAAGTTGTCAACTCCATCGATAAGATGTTCAATTTCCCTTTTAAGGAGATGCCGAACAACTGCTCTAAGCTTTCTAAACTTATCCGCTCTAAAGCAACTTACAATCGAGCAATTTTGTGCTTTATAAGGATGCCTGCTCCTTCTCTCTTTCAAAACCCGCTTACCCGAGCTATGAATGACCATACCCAAATAGCCACTTTGCATCGTCCGATCTCTAAAGTTTGTCCGCTACCAGTCAACTCTTACACATTTAATATTCGTTAAAACTATTTAACGAATGGCGGGCGGTGTGTTAAAAATCGAGAGCGTAAATTTCTCGTTGCTCTGGGGAACAAAAAAAGTAGAGAGTGTTGTTGTTATTGATTTGAGAGTTAGTTACCGTTTTTTGGTGAATAAAGTAGAAAGCGTGAAGTGCCCCGTTTATTTTGTGTTCTATGTTAATGAAACAACCCTTCTTGCAGTTCTAGAAGACAACACAACGAACTTGCCCTCTGAAACGCCACAATTAGAGCCCACGAGCGTACATCCTTGAGCACCCCTGCGTGCTGAACAGCCTTTAATGAATGCTTCTTTGACCAACTTGAACGAAAACCAGTTCAGCACCCCTGCGTGCTGAACAGCCTTTAATGAATGCCTTTGAACAACTTGAGCGAAAACCAGTTCAACACCCCTGCGTGCTGAACAGCCTTTAATGAACGCTAACCAGTTCAGCACCCCTGCGTGCTGAACATCCGTTAATGAACACTTACCAGTTCAGCACCTGCGTGCTGAACAGCCGTTAATGAACGCTTCTTTGACCAACTTGAGAAACCAGTTCAGCACTGCGTGCTGAACAACCTTTAAAGTATGTAAGCTATTTTAACATTCTTCTCTATTTCCTCAGCCCTCCTTTGACCGACCTTGACAACGACCATCCCAAGAAGCCCCGATCCCTTCTTTGGCCTACCCCTGACCACAACCATCCCCAGAAGCTCCGATCCCTTCTTTGGTCTACCCTACAATTTACGCCCACGCCTAGACCGTCCAACACGTGGAGACTCTTGCATTGAATAATTTAAAGAATATTGTATCTAATTTTAATTCAGAACTGGCGGTATCTATAATTAAAAACACAATTATTCAAAATCGCTAATTCGAAAAAACTACTGTGCCTTTATTGAAATTTATAATGAACTAAAAAAAAATTAAAAATTCTGACTATCACTAAAAAAACAGTGCAAGCATTAAATCCATTAAAAAAGTTAGACCTTTCAATATTAAAGAGTCAATTCATATTAAATATATTTTCTGTATTTTATAACAACAATTACTTTCCCTTATTAGATTTATCTTAAATTTAAGGGAAATATAAGGTTCTAAATTAAGTCCAAAATAATTCTAAATTTTTCATATAAGTACGTAGTTTATATATTGTATATGTATTATTAAATTTAAATAATTCCAGTCCGACTCTGGATTAAACTCAGTATCAGATTTATCTTTTAAATACAAGGATCAATTTATTAAATTTACTAAACTACTAAACTAATAATTGTTCTTGTTAATTATTGTAACTACTGGCATGTAAGTTCATTTAAGGGGGCGGTCCGAGAGAACTGGGTTGCCTAATATCGACTAAAATTTAGACGTTTCTTACTTCAATTACCATTTCTAAATAACAATATATAATGTTGCAAAAAAAATTAAATAGACCAATAAAGGATTGGACTAGAGCATGGCATTTTTCATTTTCCCCAAAAATGTAATATAAATCTAAAAAAAAATAGCAAACCTGCTGAAATAAAAATGCTTTAAGGGGCAAAAAAAAACGATAGTTCAAGCTGTAATTATACAAAAACTAAAGAATTTGATCAAATTTGAAATATGCTATGCTGTAGAGCCATCTTTTGTGTATATATTGTTAGAAAATTGTATTGAAAAGTAATTAATAACAATTTGGTAATTGAAGTGCCGAAGCACTGTTTTTGGTCTCGCTGGGCAAGGTTATGTTGAGAGTTTTATTGCGGTTCCTTGTTTTCGCTAACCAAAACTTTGACCCTTGTCCGTTAGATGGTAATAGCGTTGAACAGTTGTATTTGAAAGTTGTGGGGTAATGGCGCCTTGGGATGGCGTTTTTACATCAGTGATAGACAAAAAGACTATAATAATTAAAAATTACACTCAGATTTATTTTAGGGTCTGTAATGATCACAAACACATTTGTCTGGTTTCTATATGAGAATTCGTTTAGGACTAGTACGGATTGCGTAATCGCGCTATTCTTTGCGGTGTTGCCCCGCGGACCAGATTTTTTTCAGGTACCTGAACGCAGATCGATAAAAATCGTAACATCGTAATGGTTTAATAATATCAATGCATTCATTAATCAGTGCGACCAATTTTATATAAATCAAATTGCGAATTTAAAATCAGCTTAGTGTGCGCTTGCGCTTTATGCGGTGGTTTAAATCGCCTAGTTTGAGTTGACAATGGTCAACTTTACAATGGTAAAATCTTTGTTGAATGCGGCTTCGTACTTTGCCTTTATGGTTTGAAGGCGGTTTTGACCGATGTTTTCGCACATTATAGCCCTAAATAGTTCATGAAAAGGTAAATGACCAATGTGCCATTTACATTTTTACCTTTATTTTACCTTTATACCAAAATAATAATGTCTGTGGTAAATATTTTTTATTAAATTCATTGAAGTAAGTTTTTGTCTAAATTATTTTCTATTTTTAGGTTTCATTTATGATGAACTTCAATACAGATAAAAATTTGAGCACTTTTGTCATAGTACTACATGTTTGAAAAGTTAGTATACATATACAGGGGTCCCAAATTAAGTAGGCTAACATGGGTATCTTTCTTATTAGTGGAGATACAAGTCTGGTTAAATGGGCAATGTTTTGCAGTTTTAGATGCCGATTCAGATTCCGTTATTAAAATTTTAAAATTCCGAATAGTTCCGAAGTAATTGTAAAAAAACTGAAAATCGTTATTTTCTGTAATGTCAAATAACTTTCTAATTATAAAATTTACAAAAAAAGTTTAATATAAAAGTTACTAGGTTTTATAAAATACAGATTGAAAAGGTATGGTAGGGATCACAATCTTTCAAAAAATAAGGCACGTATACAAACAGACTTTGATAAACGTTATAGTATGTTGTGAAATGGTTGTATAATTTTAGATTTTTGATAAATCAACGAGTTTAGCAAAAAAAAATTAATAAAACGAAAAGCAGCTCAACTTCTAAGCTTTGTTGCGTTTTTCGAAATAATGATATTTTTGTTAATCAAACAGCAAAGCTTGTGAAATTATCGTAGATTTTATTTTTTTGAGATTAATTTTTATTAAATGGCTATCAAGCAATTGAAGTATGCCAATTTTGGTAAACATTTTCTGGGAGCATACATAGATAAGGGGTCGTTCATAAAATACGTTTGCATACAAGGCGGGGGGGGGGGGTCTTGCTGAGTGTGACACGGGGGACGGAGTGTCTACGGCAACGTGACGTTTGCCGTTCATTACATTTTAAATTAGTATTTCTTTCGACTATTTTTCTTTTTAAATTTTTATCATAATAGAAAGTCATTCATTTCGTATTTAGTAAATACATATTATTTATTTTTTTCTTATAAAAGATATTTATTGATTTATTTAAATTTTATTATAAAAACTAAATAAATATTTTTAATTCTCAAAATTTGTGTACTATCAATTGAAATTTATCATATTCGAGGAGGTCTTAGTTTTTGTGACAAAATATTTCTAGGGGGGTCATAGGAAGTGTGACACCATGTGACAAGGGGGGGGGGGTCAAAAAAGCTGATTTTAGCGTGTCGTATTTTATGAACGGCCCCTAATAAAATAAAATAAATTTCGTTATTATCTGCTTCCAGAATTGCCGATCCTTGCAAAAATATGCCCCTTTGAGAAGATATTTATTGAAGGTATGCAATTTAAATATGCACTTTGCATTCCCGGTCATTTCCAATTATTCTAGAATTTGAAAATACTAAGTATGTTTAGTATTTATTTACGATATAAGCATTTATTTCAATCTGATATTTTCAAAATTTAACTTTTTTCGTTCTTACTCCCTTATCACGGTTAATATTTTTACCACAAAATACTCTTCTGCCCTTAAAATTTTGTTAGTTATTTTTAACCACAATTATAAATAATTTCGATATATAAAATGATTTAAAATTTATATAGAAAACATTTTTTAATAAATATAATTGGACTAAAAACATTAGTATCAAAGTATTTTCAACATTTATTTATGATCTATAATAAATAAAATTAGAACTATATTTAAAAACAATAAATATATCATCAGAACAAATAAAAGAAATCCAGAAAATTAATCATTAGCGCCCTTCTGCAATACCGTAATTATTATCCTTTCATTTTAAAGAAAAACAAGTATTTTACAATTTTATACACATATTTATGTTACTTTGTAATATTAATAAAACAAATCGCATTAATTAAGATTCATAACATAATAAATATGTATTCTTAAATTTAAACTGGTTTTGAATTGCGCGCCGACGCTTACTTTGCGCTTTCTGCCAAACCTAACAATCGAAATCGCATGAAAATTCTCTGAATATAACATTTGAAATAATATTGCAAGTAATCAGCTTTTGGTAAACCAAACTGTATGTCGAAAATAAACGAAAGTATGCGAGTTTGACCGATAAAACTAGACCTGGAACAACTTATGTATTTTGAAGGTTTTCAAATCAGCGTAAAAATCGATATCTTGCATCTCTATACAACTATCGTGACTCTCTCTACGAATAGTAGTTCCCATGCCACTAGCCAGGCTTCTTAATATATAAAAATATCTTTTATTCTTAATCAATTTAAAAATTAAAACATGGTCTCCGCTTAGAACGACATATCATCCTAAAGCACCACGAAATAATCAAATTACCAATTTTGATTATATGGATATGTATCTTTCAATTTCAATAAATATATGTATTCAGTCAAATTCAAGGCCCCGGGTTTGTCTAAATCTTCTGACAAGCGGGAGAGCCACCTAGAAACCAAAAGATAAGTTTATCTTATTTCTTGACCGACTTAACTTAGCCCTAAACCGCACTGTAGTAATTCATTATTTCACCGCATCATGTTAAAATCGCTAATGTTTTGGATCGCCCCCTTAAGTGAAAACAGTTTTCCACAATGCCAGTAGAAAATAAGTCACATATGTTTTGTTAAATTGGAAAACGTATTCTTTTATAAAAACATGTATTAAAACGGTTTATAAATATAAGTATTTCTTTAAGGGGGCGGTCCGAGAGAACTGGGTTGCCTAATATCGACTAAAATTTAGACGTTTCTTACTTCAATTACCATTTCTAAATAACAATATATAATGTTGCAAAAAAAATTAAATAGACCAATAAAGGATTGGACTAGAGCATGGCATATTTCATTTTCCCCAAAAATGTAATATAAATCTAAAAAAAAATAGCAAACCTGCTGAAATTAAAATGCTTTAAGGGGCAAAAAAGACCATAGTTCAAGCTGTAATTATACAAAAACTAAAGAATTTGATCAAATTTGAAATATGCTATGCTGTAGAGCCATCTTTTGTGTATATATTGTTAGAAATTGTATTGAAAAAGTAATTAATAACAATTTGGTAATTGAAGTGCCAAGCACTGTTTTTGGTCTCGCTGCAAGGTTATGTTGAGAGTTTTATTGCGGTTCCTCGTTTTCGCTAACCAAAACTTTGACCCTTGTCCGTTATATGGTAATAGCGTTGAACAGTTGTATTTGAAAGTTGTGGGTAATGGCGCCTTGGGATGGCGTTATTACATCAGTGATAGACAAAAAGACTATAATAATTAAAAAATTTCACTCAGATTTATTTTAGAGTCTGTAATGATCACAAACACATTTGTCTGGTTTCTATATGAGAATTCGTTTAGGACTAGTACGGATTGCGTAATCGCGCTATTCTTTGCGGTGTTGCCCGCGGACCAGATTTTTTCAGGTACCTGAACGCAGATCGATAAAAAACGTAACATCGTAATGGTTTAATAATATCAATGCATTCATTAATCAGTGCGACCAATTTTATATAAATCAAATTGCGAATTTAAAATCAGCTTAGTGTGCGCTTGCGCTTTATGCGGTGGTTTAAATCTCCTAGTTTGAGTTGACAATGGTCAACTTTTACAATGGTAAAATCTTTGTTGAATGCGGCTTCGTACTTTGCCTTTATGGTTTGAAGGCGGTTTTGACCGATGTTTTCGCACATTATAGCCCTAAATAGTTCATGAAAAAGGTAAATGACCAATGTGCCATTTACATTTTTACCTTTATTTTTTACCTTTATACCAAAATAATAATGTCTGTGGTAAATATTTTTTTATTAAATTCATTGAAGTAAGTTTTTGTCTAAATTATTTTCTATTTTAGGTTTCATTTATGATGAACTTCAATACAGATAAAAATTTGAGCACTTTTTGTCATAGTACTACATGTTTGAAAAGTTAGTATACATATACAGGGGGTCCCAAATTAAGTAGGCTAACATGGGTATCTTTCTTATTAGTGGAGATACAAGTCTGGTTAAATGGGCAATGTTTTGCAGTTTTAGATGCCGATTCAGATTCCGTTATTAAAATTTTAAAATTCCGAATAGTTCCGAAGTAATTGTAAAAAAACTGAAAATCGTTATTTTATGTAATGTCAAATAACTTTCTAATTATAAAATATACAAAAAAAGTTTAATATAAAAGTTACTAGGTTTTATAAAATACAGATTGAAAAGGTATGGTAGGGATCACAATCTTTCAAAAAATAAGGCACGTATACAAACAGACTTTGATAAACGTTATAGTATGTTGTGAAGTGGTTGTATAATTTTAGATTTTGATAAATCAACGAGTTTTGCACAAAAATTAATAAAACGAAAACAGCTGAACTTCTAAGCTTTCGTGCGTTTTTCAAAATAATGATATTTTTATTAATCAAACAGCAAAGCTTGTGAAATTATCGTAGATTTTATTTTTTGAGATTAATTTTTATTAAATGGCTATCAAGCAATTGAAGTATGCCAATTTTGGTAAACATTTTCTGGGAGCATACATAGATAAGGGTCGTTCATAAAATACGTTTGCATACAATCTTGCTGAGTGTGACACGGAGACATGTCTACGGCAACGTGACGTTCGCCGTTCATTACATTTAAATTAGTATTTCTTTCGACTATTTTTCTTTTTAAATTTTTATCATAATAGAAAGTCATTCATTTCGTATTTAGTAAATACATATTATTTATTTTTCCTTATAAAAGATATTTATTGATTTATTTAAATTTTATTATAAAAACTAAATAAATATTTTTAATTCTCAAAATTTGTGTACTATCAATTGAAATTTATCATATTCAGGTCTTAGTTTTGTGACAAAATATTTCTAGGGGTCATAGGAAGTGTGACACCGCGTGACAATTCAAAAAGCTGATTTTAGCGTGTCGTATTTTATGAACGGCTCTAATAAAATAAAATAAATTTCGTTATTATCTGCTTAAAATTGCCGATCCTTGCAAAAATATGCCTTTGAGAAGATATTTATTGAAGGTATGCAATTTAAATATGCACTTTGCATTCCCAGTCATTTCAATTATTCTAGAATTTGAAAATACTAAGTATGTTTAGTATTTATTTACGATATATGCATTTATTTCAATCTGATATTTTCAAAATTTAACTTTTTGTTCTTACTCCCTTATCACGGTTAATATTTTACCACAAAATACTTTTCTGCCCTTAAAATTTTGTTAGTTATTTTTAACCACAATTATAAATAATTTCGATATATAAAATGATTTAAAATTTATATAGAAAACATTTTTTAATAAATATAATTGGACTAAAAACATTAGTATCAAAGTATTTTCAACATTTATTTATGATCTATAATAAATAAAATTAGAACTATATTTAAAAACAATAAATATATCATCAGAACAAATAAAAAGAAATCCAGAAAATTAATCATTAGCGCCCTTCTGTAATACCGTAATTATTATCCTTTCATTTTAAAGAAAAACAAGTATTTTACAATTTTATACACATATTTATGTTACATTGTAATATTAATAAAACAAATCGCATTAATTAAGATTCATAACATAATAAATATGTATTCTTAAATTTAAACTGGTTTTTGAATTGCGCGCCGACGCTTACTTTGCGATTTCTGCCAAACCTAACAATCGAAATCGCATGAAAATTCTCTGAATATAACATTTGAATTAATATTGCAAGTAATCAGTTTTTTGGTAAACCAAACTGTATGTCGAAAATAAACGAAAGTATGCGAGTTTGACCGATAAAACTAGACCTGGAACAACTTATGTATTTTGAAGGTTTTCAAATCAGCGTAAAAATCGATATCTTGCATCTCTATACAACTATCGTGACTCTCTCTACGAATAGTAGTTCCCATGCCACTAGCCAGGCTTCTTAATATATAAAAATATCTTTTATTCTTAATCAATTTAAAAATTAAAAACATGGTCTCCGCTTAGAACGACATATCATCCTAAAGCACCACGAAATAATCAAATTACCAATTTTGATTATATGGATATGTATCTTTCAATTTCAATAAATATATGTATTCAGTCAAATTCAAGGCCCCGGGTTTGTCTAAATCTTCTGACAAGCGGGGAGAGCCACCTAGAAACCAAAAGATAAGTTTATCTTATTTCTTGACCGACTTAACTTAGCCCTAAACCGCACTGTAGTAATTCATTATTTCACCGCATCATGTTAAAATCGCTAATGTTTTCGATCGCCCCCTTAAGGCTGCGCGCCGCCGTGTATTTTACATATGCCACGACTTCTCAATTTCAGAGAAAACTAAGTCACGTAGAAAGTTCAAATTTTAGGACAACAATTTAGACCTAATTTTGGATGCTTCCTTTTTTGAAAATTTGGAAAAACCTTAATAGTTTTTGAATAAACAGAAAAACTGTAAAATTTAGAAAATCAAATTTAGACGAAAAGGAAGCACGCGTTTTACTATTTACTTCAACACTGCGCAAACCGTTTTTAAAAATTTTGAGTATTTTTTGAGATAATAGAGAAGTTAGATTTAGCCAATTTTTCCTGCAGTTTTATGGTTGGCAGTTCAGTTATTGCCTCGCAGATGGCCAGGCACCAAGGCCGCAACCTTGAACGAATATATTACAATGGCAATCTTAATAACATACTTCATCGGAACAAGCTTTTTATTAATGCTAGAAAACGCTACATTTTTTTATGTAACCGTATATATAGATGTATATAATAAACGTAAATGCCTATTTTAAATTAAATGATCTTCAATTGTCGTAGAGAGAGTCATGATAGTTATATAGAGATGCAAGATATCGATCTTTACGGTGATTTGAAAATCGTTCAAAATATTAAGTTGTTACAGGTGTAGTTTTATCGGTCAAACTCGTATACTTCCGTCTATTTTCGACATAGTGTCTGGTCTAGTAGAGAGATGATTAAGTACTTCCCATATGATTTCAAATGTTATATTCAGAGAACTTTCATGCGATTTTGATTGTTGGGAGGAGCAAAGTAAGCGTCGGCGCGCAATTCAAAAACCAGTTTAAATTTAACAATACATATTTATTATGTTATGAATCTTAATTAATGGGATTTGTTTTATTAATATTACAAAGTAACATAAATATGTGAATAAAATTGTAAAATAATTGTTTTTTTTAAAAAAAAAAAGATAATAATTATAGTATTGCAGAAAGGCGCTAATGATTAATTTTCTGGATTTCTTTTTATTTGTTCTGATGATATGTTTATTATTTTTAAATATAGTTCTAATTTTATTTAATATACCATAAATAAATGTTGAAAATACTTTGATATTAATGTTTTTTAGTCCAATTATTATATTTATAATTTTTTTTATATAAATTTTTAATTTATTTTATATATCGAAATTATTTATAATTGTGATTAAAAAATAACTAACAAAATTTTAAGCGCAGAAAAATATTTTGTGGTAAAAATATGCACCCTGATAAGGGTAAGAACGAAAAGTTAAATTTTGCAAATATCAGGTAGAAATAAATACTTATATCGTAAATAAATACTAAACATTTTCAAATTTTCTTGAACAATTGGAAATGACCGGAAAACACAAAGTTGTTGTTGTTGGCGCCTTTTTATACCTGTATCAGGTTTAGGCGTTTTCCCCGCTTGAAACTTTGTTGTGAATGTTGTAGTGTTTCAAAGATTCAAGGCACCTACAGTTTTACGTGGGTTGCGAACCACGGCAATTTCTAAAAATTTTTGAGCAGTTTTATCTTGCCAGGTGCTCAGCCTTGCGAAGAGAAAGTGAAATTTTCGATACCATTCGAACCACTTCAATCATGCTAGCAAGCCAAACACTAAAACTTGCGCCACGCTTCCTCTTTAAAACACAAAGTACATATTTAAATTGCATACCTTCAAGAAATATCTTCTCAAGGGGCATATTTTGCAGGGATCGACAATTTTGAAGCAGATGATAACGAAATTTATTTTATTTTATTATCTATGTATGCTCCCAGAAAATATTTACCAAAATTGGCATACTTCAATTGCTTGATAGCCATTTAATAAAATGAATATGAAAAATAAAATTTACGATAATTTCACAAGCTTTGCCGTTTGATTAATAAAAATATCATTATTTTGAAAAAGCACAAAAGCTTAGAAGTTGGGTTGTTTTAGGTTTTATTAATTTTTTGTGTAAAACTCTTTGATTTATCAAAATTCAAAATTATACTTTTTAAAGACGGGTGATTTCTAGCTCTGAAAAAATTCAACTTTACGTCTTCAAAAATCTTTCTAGGGTCGCGATTTTCTAAAAACTAAAAATTTTAATCAAAACATATAACATCTATAGTAGGCTGCTTCGTTTATAAACGATTTTTTTAAATTTACGCTCCATTGAGAAAATATTGTTCTAAACAGAAAAATAAATTTTCACTAAATTTCAATCTTTAATTTTAATGGGTTATTAGTTAATTTTAAAACTTTCACATTTATTTAATATTTGAATTTATATCTCTGCTGCATTTTAGGTCATTGTGTTTGTTATGGAAAATTGTAGGAAAAATAACAATCTTTAAAAGTGCCCCATAGTTAGATCTATCACTTCGATGGTTTCACGGCTAGTAAAAAGATAAATGATAATTTTAGAAGATATTAAATTTTCTACAAAAAAGGTATTCAGTCAACAGTTGTAAAGATAATAAATAAACGGTTATTTTAAAATTTAATATGGAATTTTTAATACGATAATACAAATATGTTTTACATGTTTATGCGTTGGAATTTATTTATCTTATAAACTAATCGCTTTACAGCTTAGACTCTACGGTGGGCACTTTTAAAAATTGATATTTTCTTTACAATTTTTCGCAAAGAACAAGATAATTCTATAAAATGCAGGAGAGATACAGATAGGGGAGACCGGGTATGGTTGTGTCACGGGTAGGTTGTCACCATAAGCCATAACAGCAAACCTAATAAATTAATAAATTTGTTTACCCGTGTTAAAGAAGCCCGAGCACAATACCTCCTTGCGTACTTCACTTCAATTCTCTCTGAAATACCGTATAAGAAATATATACGTTTGTGTTTTTGTACAGTGAAAGTAATTTTTTGTGAATCTGTTTTGAGTCTCGTAATTATATTTAAATTTTGCATAATGATATACTTTTTCGTGTATTTATGATGTTTAAGATATGCTTCATGACATTATTCATATGGTTTCTTAAATGACCATTGATTTAAATTTATTTTGGGAGTTTATTGTCCAAAACTGTTTTGGGGAAAGTTGGCTCAAGTTAACGGGGGCTAGTTGTCACCTGTGCAAAGTAACCATGAATATGTGCGGCCTTTTATATTGGTTTCTAGGAGTTTTACTACATAAACGATTGGCTGTAATTATACATTTGTCATTTTTGTTACCATAACCTAAGTTCGTTTGATAGAATAGTTTAGGAATAGCATTTGCATTTGTTTTAACGTTTTGTATTTTACATTTTATTTAGCGGGTGATTACCTACCCCAGACACTATGACAACCATCCCTTATACACGGGGTTGAAAGTCGCACTTTTTTTTTTCAAAATAATTATAATATCTGCTCATTGGATAATGGTAGAGAAAGTCTTTTTTTTTCTTAAACTAGAATAAAAACACTATATATTGATATATAAATGTCATTTATAAATTAAGACCATGGGCTCTAAAAATACAAAAGAAAAAAATGTGACTTCCAACCCCGGTCTCCCCCTACATATTTAAAAAAAACTGTAAATTCACGTATTAAATGCATGAAAAAAATTTTAAATTAACTAGCGACCACTTAGAATTAAAATTAAAGATTGTTTGGAGATTTTTTTTTTCTGTTCTAAAACAATATTTTGTCTCTGGTCCGCAAAAATAATTGTTTAAAAACGAAGCACTCTAATACATATATTTCTTTTATGGTGGATAATTAAAATGTTATTTTTGGGATAAAATTTAAAAGCGAAATATGACAACTATTGTGGGCCAGGAGTAGTATATAAATAATTAAAATTTGCAGTAATTTTAGTATTGGAAACGTTACGCACAAAAGTTTTATTAAAATCGTTTAACTTATTATAAATGTAAAAATAAATAATATTAAAAATCGTTATTATAATATTGAGTTGAAAGGGTTGAAAATTATTTTTTTAATATTTACACATTTTAAACAGGTAACCAAAGTGACTAAACTGATGTGCGTAGCGGACAAAATTCGTGTAAAATTGCGCGTGTGAAATCTAGTACATATATACATTAACACATTGCAATAAAAATTGATAAAATCACAATAATTTATTGTTATATAAACAAATGTTAAAGAATTATCGTTGAGTCTAAACAAAAATTACGCGCTGTAAACCTATAGGGTTTTATATAGTTTTCTGGAAAACTGTTAAAGTATGTTTGTGCAGCAACGTAGGAGCTTTGGTAACATTTAATGTAGGTACAAAACATATACTTCTCAATTAAAAATTTTGCCATTTTGAATTATTTCTAAGGTAATAATTATTATTATTCAAAAAACATAATATATCAGTCAAAAAATAAATATAATGACATTGACTTGTCTTATGCTGTTTTATTATTCTTTGATAATTCATGGCTACTTGATTTAAAACAGAAAAATTTAATATTGTTAATAATTTTTTTATTTAAATATGGATTGTTATACATGGATGAAAAGAGACAAAAAAATGCTATTTAACTATGTAAAGATCCAATATGGTATCGATTTAAAATAAGACAGTTGGTATCAATTTCTTGGAAGCTGCCATTTTGAATTTAATTTTGACTTAATTTCTATCTGAATTTTATGAAACCTAGTAACTTTTATATTAAACTTTTTTTTGTAAATTTTATAATTACAAAGTTATTTGACATTAAAGAAAATAACGATTTTAGTTTTTACGATTATTTCGTAACTATTCGGAATTTTACAATTTTCTTAACGGAATCTGAATTGGCACCTAAAACTGCAAAACATTGCCCTTTTAACCAAAGTTCTATCTCCACTAATAAGAAAGATATCCATGTTAGCCTACTCAATATGGGACACCCTGTATATATAAACGGTTGTTTTAAAACAAACAAACCATTGGATGCCGGTCACTCGTGCAATTCAGTTTAATAATAATATTTTTGTAATCAAAGAATTTTTATGAACAGAAAACTTACGTTTTTTGCTCAAAGAAACTCGGGTTTTTGGCATTTAGTAAAAATGCAATTCATAATAAAGGCAATATAAAAAATATCGCTCAAGCACACTAAATGTAAAAATTTGTACATGCGTTCAACACAAGAGTAGAGAACAACACATGTATGTGAGCAATCATTTTTTTTTTATCATACACCGTGTCTACTTTCCTTTGTTCTGGTTCTGGTGCCAGCCAGTCGGGCTGATTTCTTCATTTTCTGGGAACCAAGGGAACACGAGGAGGTGACCCGTGGTGGTATCAAATAATTCTTGTTTCTATTTAAGCCCTTCAAAGAGCGCCATTCATGTAAGGCCATTATACGTGCCTTTTGGCGTTATTGCTGTGGCATATATTGTTATAAACTTAAGTTGTTCCTATTAAGCTCTTCAAAGGGCACCATTCATGTAAGGCCATTATACGTGCCTTTTTATGTTATTGCCGATGTAATTAATATAAGATTGATTGTACCAATTCTGGGTACGAAAGAGGTCATGCCCTTTTAGAAAAACAAATAGTAAGGAGATGGGTATAAAAGCCTTTCGTACCCAGGAAAGGGATTATTAATGTCACGATTCTTGAAGTGACGATTATATTTTGTGTATTGTGATTGCTCAATTATATTTTGTGTTAAAATCAAGACTGTGTATTGTGATTGCCATTATTATTTTGGTCAATATATTTATATCGGAAGAATAGTGATTATATTTACAAACCCTGTCACTTCAAGCTGACATCAGAAGTGGGATTCAGTAATCCAAAACATAAAAAACTATAAGCTTGTGTAGTGACCGTGCTAAATACAAAAAAAAATGGAACAATTAACTGAAGTGCTGACAAACGTCCTTAAAGGGATGCAGGAACAGTCTAATCGAGCCTTGGCACCATCGACCGAGATTAGCATCCCTGTTTACGATCCCAAGCGCGATGACAGGAGAGTCGCGTTTTGGTGTTGCGAAATTGAAAATTGGGAGCTACTCTCCAGTGGAAACAATACGAGATGATGATGAGGGCCACGAGCGGTCTGAAAGGCGAGGCGCAAGAATGGTACTCCGCATGGCACCCCAATGAGAAAAACTGGGTTGACTTCAAGGCCGAGATCACCGACCTATTTCCGCCGAAGAAAACCTCAGCGAAAGACTGCGAGCGGCGAGCCTCTACAGTAGCCGTAATGCTGACAGTTACTGCGAGTATGCCAGGAAAAGATAAGTCTTTTAAAATCACTAAATTTTAACTTAAACGATTCCCAATTGTTAGAGATAGTTATTGGCGATATAGCCAACGTTGCCGTAAAAAGTACAGCTTTAAACAGCAATCCGGTATCAGTAACAGAATTATTAAGTATTTTAAGTGATTTTCACAAACCCAAATTTAAACACCCAATTGAGCACAATAACAAACGTCCTTATGACGACAACAAAACATGTTACAATTGCGGTAAACATGGGCATTTAAGCCGGGATTGTTTAAAGCAGTCACTTGATGTAAACAAAAATGGCAATAAAGTCATTTGCTCTTTTTGTGGTAAAGCTGGACACCGTTCTGACCAATGTTATCGAAAAAAAAACAAAAATAAAAAACGATAATTAACCAGTTATTAGCAAATAGTATAATTATGAAAAGTAAATCACCTTACGCCGGATTTCATCAAATTTCAATGGCGCGCGACTCAATAGAAAAAAAAACCGCACTTATAACCCCTGATGGTCATTACGAGTACCTGCGTGTACCGTTTAGGTTAGCAAATGCCCCTACTGCGTTCCAGCGCGCACTTTACAATGTTTTAGGTAATATCAGAAGCAAAACGCCTTACTTTATTTGGGCGATATTTTAATACCCTCAAAACAATGGGTGAAGGCTTTCTTAAATTAGAACGCGTTTTAACAGCCCTAAGCGAAGCAGGAATATCTTTAAACACAAAAAAAAAGGTCGATTTTTTACAATGAAATTCAATATTTAGGTCAAGAAATTTCGGAGAAAGGGATCAGACCCGGAAAAAAATAAATTAGAAGCGTTTTTAAAAAGCACCAACCCCTAAGAGCGTAAAGCAGGTTAGGCAATTCATGGATCTTGCGGTTATTTTAGAAAATTTGTACCGGAGTTTGCTTCCCGTACTTCCTGTATTACAAAGCTTACGAAAAACAATGAACCATTTGTTTGGAGCGTTGATCAGGACATTGCCAAAAATTATGTTTGTGCATTTTTAAGTAGTCGTATTCTTTTGGCAACGTTAGATGTGCTTTTAGAAACTGAACTGCACACCGACGCAAGTTCCGTCGGATTTGGAGTCATACTTTTCTAGCGTCATAGAAAATAACTCAAAGTAATCGAGTACCTACTTTTCTAAAAGAACGTCAGATGTTGAATCTAAATATCATTCTTATTAGTTAGAAACACTTGCCGTTTATCATGCCATGAAGCATTTTCGCACCTATTTACTAGGGATATTTAAAAAAAAAAAATTACTACAGATCGTAATTCTTTAAAATTGTCGCAAAACAAAAGGAGTTATTACCGCGAGTAGTTCATTGGTGGCTTTATTTCTAATCTTTTAACTTTGAAATAGAATATCGAAAAGGCAAGTGTAGCGATATGTTTCCACAATTTCGAATCTCTTGAGAACACAAATTAACAAAAAGTCAGAATGGTCGAACGCTATTAATAAACTTCAATTCATATTGAGTACCACTTGTTCAGATGTTGGAGATTTCATCTACTATCACTCAGAATTCACATTTTGCCAAACTAGACAGAAAGCACGAAGGTCCATGTGGGGTCATAACGTTATTGCCCAATGACCGAATAGAAGCAAAAATCTTACCACCAACAGGAAAAGGTCATCGCCAGGGATATGGTTCGCGTATGGCCTGGAGAATATAGTAAGAACAATTAGAAAGTGTAACCAATATTAAAAAAAAAAAATAAAAAAACAAGTTAAAACTTATGAGTTACAGGCAGCGACTCTGTAAACTCAGGTTGTCCAGGCAACGACTCTGGCAATCGTTATTCTTTTGTTTGGAGCTACAGGCAGTGTCTCTGTAAGCTTATGAGTTACAGGCAGCGACTCTGTAAACTCAGGTTGTCCAGGCAGCGACTCTGGCAATCATTAAAAAAAAAAAAAAACAAGTTAAAACTTATGAGTTACAGGCAGCGACTCTGTAAACTCAGGTTGTCCAGGCAACGACTCTGGCAATCGTTATTCTTTTGTTTGGAGCTACAGGCAGTGTCTCTGTAAGCTTATGAGTTACAGGCAGCGACTCTGTAAACTCAGGTTGTCCAGGCAGCGACTCTGGCAATCATTAAAAAAAAAAAAAAAAAAATGTAAAGTTTTGAACAACAGGCAGCGTCTCTGTGTGTTCTGGAGCTACAGGCAGTGTCTCTGTAAGCTTATGAGTTACAGGCAGCGACTCTGTAAACTCAGGTTGTCCAGGCAGCGACTCTGGCAATCGTAAATCTTTTGTTTAGAACTACAGGCAGCGTCTCTGTATGTTTTTGGGTTATCAGGCAGCGTCTCTGATACCATTCTCAAAAAAAAAAAAAAATTTCTGATCAGTACATCTCAGTAAACAGCTTGAGTGTATTATTGAACCACATGGATTTCAAATAAGTCAAGATACTTTAAGAATGTTTCTTTTAAGGTAAACAAGGGAAATAATTCGAGAACGAATTATGGTTCAGGATGGGCCGTGTGAGCAATCATTTTTTTTTTTATCATACACCGTGTCTACTTTCCTTTGTTCTGGTTCTGGTGCCAGCCAGTCGGGCTGATTTCTTCATTTTCTGGGAACCAAGGGAACACGAGGAGGTGACCCGTGGTGGTATCAAATAATTCTTGTTTCTATTTAAGCCCTTCAAAGAGCGCCATTCATGTAAGGCCATTATATAAATTATAAATTATATAATATTATTGCTGTGGCATATATTGTTATAAACTTAAGTTGTTCCTATTAAGCTCTTCAAAGGGCACCATTCATGTAAGGCCATTATACGTGCCTTTTTATGTTATTGCCGATGTAATTAATATAAGATTGATTGTACCAATTCTGGGTACGAAAGAGGTCATGCCCTTTTAGAAAAACAAATAGTAAGGAGATGGGTATAAAAGCCTTTCGTACCCAGGAAAGGGATTATTAATGTCACGATTCTTGAAGTGACGATTATATTTTGTGTATTGTGATTGCTCAATTATATTTTGTGTTAAAATCAAGACTGTGTATTGTGATTGCCATTATTATTTTGGTCAATATATTTATATCGGAAGAATAGTGTTTATATTTACAAACCCTGTCACTTCCAAGCTGACATGTAAAACATTTACAGCGATACCGTTTCGAAAGTTTTTTCGTTAATTTCGTTAAATCATAGTGTGCAGCGAATATTCAAATAAAAAGCGCAAAACCATTTAAGTATAATAAAGTTCTTTTAATCATATTTATGTAATATGATTTTGTAAATAATCTATACTAAATTATTTTTTATTACACTTTTTCAAACAAGAAAATGTTTGATGCACTTGTGTAGTAATAGTCAAGAATGAGATTAAAGTAACAAATTAAAATAATCATAGTATCGTATATTAATTAGTTGTTTTAAAAATAAAGTTCATATAATAATAATTAAATCATGTCCATAATGCATATGAAATGTATCGTATTCAAAGCAAAGCGTTTTTAAACGTGAATCGTGGTTTCAACCACCGATCACCTAGCGGTGAGTAGTTTATTCAGTGTGGGTCCATAACATTGATAAAAATTCCAATATCGCGATGTATCCGCCACCTGGATCTTGTTACAATTTTTGTTTGTCGGCGCGCAGCCTTAACGTAGAAGGGTACCCCTAGTTATTATGTTTCGCGGACTGTAGCTGGCGCTGCTTATATTCAAATTACAGATTGAAATCACTAGTTCTTAATATACCAATAGATAGCACTCGTGTATGTTACGTCACACACATCGTCACTCTCATGACGTCAAAAATACAAGTGCTTATTAAAAGGCAGCTATTGTAAAACAGAAACTGTGTAGGTGGCACAGGAGATTAAAACTTTTATACCACGTTCTCACAAGAATACTAGATTGAAATTGCAATATAATTTCTACCTAATTATTTAAAGTTTTATACCTATTTATCTAAAATTTTGATTACATGTAATACATACATATATATTGTAAGTTACATCAAACGAATTTGTTTTTACTAGTAATACTCTTTGAAACATTTAGTAAAGGTGGAGTTTAAAATAATTCACATACCTATTTTACGACCATTATTAACAAATATTGTCTAATAAAAAGTTGTTATCAAAAATTAAAAGATTTGTTAGTACTATTATCTTTATAGATCTCGTAGTTTTTCACAATAATACCGTTTGGAAAAAAATTAATGCTCTTCTTTTTCTTGCCTTTTTATACCTGTAGTAAGGTTGAGGCGATTTACCCGCTCTCAAAAATAAGATAATTAAAATTCTATAATAGGTAAATAAGTTTTATTATTACATATAAAAGTTTAAAAAAGGTAAAAAAATAATGATGGAACATTAATTAATTGTAACTCATAGGTGTATTCGGATTGTAAAACAAAATGCAATCGAGATTCTTTCCATGTGTTATTTAACATGTTACAAATCATAATGAATTTTACAGTCTTTTGCAAATTTTATTTCAATCATACGTTAAATTACTAATTAATTAACAGCCTAAAAACCAGATTAGTTATCACAGGATTTTTTTTAACACGCAGATTATGTTTAGTGAAAAGAAAACACTGTGATGATAAAGGGCTAAGCGTATTCGGACTATGAAAAAGATTGACATAACATTATTAATGTTTAGAATACCCACCAAAGGTGCAAAAGATCTATAATTTCAAATACAATAATAATTCCAAAAAAAAGTACTAGTATAGAAACGTTTATATAATTTATGTGTTTTATTTTTGAGCTGACTATAAAAATTTTACCACTTGCGGTGTAACCCAAAATTGTGTCAATATTCTTATAGTAAACAAAAAGGTATTAATTGTATATCAAAATTGAATAGAGCTTGCAAAGAGCCTTTCTAAATATATACTTTTCGCAAAAATTAAGGGAACAAGAAAAAATTCCAAATTTTTCGGTTTTTTTTGACGGGCTGTATTTAGGTGAAAAATGGTGGTAACGAGGTCGTTAAAAAAGCATTTTGAAGCTCCAAGATTCTAGTTTTCAGATTTTGTTTTCAAACATTTTTAAAAGCAACGGTTTTTACGTGAAGATACCAAATAGAGCAAAGAAATTATTTTTCAAAATTTATGCATTTTATTTTCGGTCCACGGGCTTGGAAAACTTTTTTTAAGCTAAACCATTGCATGGGTCAAATAGTCTGTTTATCCAGCTCTAATTTCTTTTCTAAAATCTCTTTAGAGTATATAAAGAGCTACATATGTAAAACAAATTGGAAAAAAATCGGGGGCCATATATAAAATTAAAGTAATATGCGTGGGTTTTATAATAACAAAAAGTACATTTAATTTATTATTAAAAATAATCAATTATAACAGAAAAATAACTAATTAATTTTTTTTTTAAAATGGGGAATTTTTTTTTTCAAATACAAGACAATTATGATCTGCGCTTCGCGTATTATCAAGAAGCGACCGTAATTTGCTTAGGTCTCCTATAAAGATTTCCCTCGCTCGTCAACTTGCAAGTTGACGGAAAGCTGCATGCGATCTTGTATGCATATTTCTATCTCTTTTACAACTTCAACCTCTCACTCTACCTCCAGTCTTGGTAAGCAGACAGCTTCGACAAACACATGTGTACTTATTGGTGACGTCGTATATACATACGTCAACAACATGCACACATTATAAAGGTTTGCAACAAAGATTTTAAAACTGTTTGTTCTCACCGGAGGCAGCACATTCTATACAAATATTTTCATACGCATTTTAAGTACTTCAAACATTAATTTCTAAATATTAAACTGTTTATATTTAATTGTAATTTATTCAAAAAATTTATAAAACTGCACAAATTATACGGCTATAAATATTATTTGAATTTAATATTTTTTTAAAGCAGGAGAAACCTCCAAAAACTATATTTTTGATTATTTCCCAAACCCCAGCTACAATTTTTTTTAAAGTTTAAAATTTTGCGTTATATTACAATATAAACAAGCTGTCCAAATTTTATTAATTTTGAACTTCCAGTTTTGTGACTTTACTCTTATAAAATATCGGTTTTTTTCATATATTTCTGACACTTAAGCTACGATTTTTTTTAAATTTTGCCAAAACAAACCTTTAATTAATAATAACCTATGGTACAAATTTGGTTAACTTTGAACTTCTAGTTTAAAAGTCGGGGTACACTTCCACCTTAACTACGCTTAGAATTATCTATATTGGAGGAGTATCGAATAATGGTGAGCAGAATCGTATTAATTACATTTAAAATGATCATTTTAAATTATGCAGTAATGAAATTAGGAAACATTCTCTTTCTTTCTATATCTCTATTTTGAAACATAGCTCTGAGGAGAATATCAATGCTGGTACACCACCGATCACCGCTTTTAACTATACACCTATACCTCGCTTTGCGTCGTTTCTTTTTGCGTTTTTTCGAAGTTGCGTCGCTGCTTAATTAGTACTAATTTTCACTGTGCGTCGTTAGGGGTCGTCCATAAATTACGTGAGATGTTGGGGGAGGGGGGTTTAAATAAAATCTCACTAAATCTCACTATGGGGGGTGGGGGGGTCTCGGCAAATATCACGCAATTTTTTTTCTGATTGAAACAAAAAAAATTATACTATTTTGGTCCATTTAATCCAGATTGTACATGCTTAAGATTTAATCTTAAGCGTAATCGTAATACGATTAAGATCATTCACTAATTCGTTCGAAAGAAAATAATTTCATTCATACTTCGACGTTATACATCACCATATTTGTTTTATACCAAATAGTTCAATTTAATCTGAATTTACGGTACAGTGTAGCCCGTTCTTTGTTTTCGCGCCACTCGCGCGACTCGATGAACGAGAGCGTCGAGCTGAGTGGCTGCGACACACGGACAGGTTCCAACCTGCTTTGTTTATTCTTGTAAATGTTTTACTCGACACAGTGCATGCTCTTACTAATTTAAAATGAGTTATCAAGATTTTTATAACGCATACGTCAAAAGATACGTCTATAAGACAAAGAACTCCTGCCAGGACGATGTGATAAAATTATGGAATACAGCGAAGCAAAAATTCCCGAAGAAAGAAGAGTTAAAACATCACATTCAACATGAGATTGAACGGCTTCTCAGGGAAGCCACTAAGAGAAAAGTTTGGTCTACTTTAGCATTCTTTCAAAAGGTAGGTTAAATATATTTCTTTAAGAAAATACTTTTTTTATATAAACTTTATTGTTACAATTAATAGCATAAAAAAAACTGAAACAGTCAAATTCTTGATAAAATATGCAAAAATCATAACTACAAAATATTAGCACGGTCATTTCCTTTACTGTTTTCACGTAATTCAATATTTCTTAATTTTGTGTTAATCTATCTTTTTAATTTATTAGATTCATTTTTTTATTATGATGCTTTAATTTCAAACTAACACTAAGATCTCTAACAGTTCTTCGATTTAGACTGGGACAAGCACTGAGAGTGTTCCAAACGTGGAATGTACAGGTCAGGTTCAGATCAACGATCATAATATTCTTCTTCTTCTTCTTCTTCTTACGTTAGGTCTAATGACCTGTGTTTTAACTGGACTTTACGTTCTTTATTCTTGGGAAGTTGATGACCAGCTGTCTCGCCATATTCAACACGCGGAATCTGCGGTTAAGGATGAGATTAATGATCAGCATGTTAGAAATAATCCAAATTCACATTAAAATATTCCCAGTTAACATTTGTTTATTTAAAATACAGTAAACACAACAACACACTTAAAAGCAAAGATTCAGCACAATTATCAGCACTTCAACTCCACACTAGAGTTTACATACGAATGCCCTCTTCCTGATACGAAAAGGCTTTTTATGCCCATCACCTTCTTTGTTTTTTCTTAATTGCACGTGCAATGGGATTAGCCCTTTTCGTACCCAGAATCAGTACCGTAAATCTTATATCCAGACACACTATAAACGCTACATTTATTCCCTATATTAGTAAAAGTCACGTATAATAGGTTTAAGAGGCCTCTTCGCTGTTTCGTAATTTTATACTTGTTTTACTCCGTTATAAATCAATATTTTTTGATCGGGTTTTCACCAATTGATTAGTAGGGCCTTTGTCGATCCGGGTAAGTCATAGAAATTAATATATAATAAAAATTTAAATTTTCTTTTTGTTATTAAAATAATTTTTTGAAACATAATACCTTACCCGTAAGTATCTTATATTTTTAGACGCATTGGCGCAAAATTTAATATTTTTTAACATTTAACAATTAATTAAATCCATTACAAAAATATTAGAAAATAATTGCCAGCAAGTGCTGCCCGGTGGTGGATAAAGCTGTAAGCTTGCGTGAAATAGCATTTGACAACATCGTCAAGAGTTTAGGCTTGGACGTAAGAAAGATTCTGAATCAGCACATATCTGACCAGCTTCGCGAAATAGCGTTTAATTTACTCTGCTATAATCCTATAGTGTTTCATAAGGTTTTCACCAATAAATTAATTAGCCTTTTGCTCATATGTGAAATTAATAGAAAGTAATTTATAACACAACTTTTTAGTTTTCTTTGTTATTAAAGTACTACCTGAAACTTTTATTATTTGAATAATACCACAATCAAGCAATATTTTCTCATAGAGTTTATACTAATAACTTATTATGTGAAATTAATGGAAAGAAACTTATGAATAAAAATACTCCTTTTTTATTATTAACTTTGTGTTGTTACACTTTTACAAAATAATAAATATCTATAAATGGTCTTTTACGTTACTTGTTTAATATAGTATATTATTACTTCCGCTTTTATACCTATATACAAATCTTCTATTACACATGAATATGAGTGCAAAGATAATCATCTTTCCTGTAAAAACTGTAAATATGTTTTATTAGGGTACTTCGTTTTAAACAATTTTTTTTGCGGTTCACAAACAAAATAATAATAATAATAAACATCGAAAAATAAATTTAAGCCTTGAATTTTAATTATAAGTAATCGCTAGTCGATTTTAAAATTTCCCCATTTACTTAACATGTAAATTTTCAGTTTTTTTTTTCAATTATCTATATCTCTGTTGTATTTTATGCAATGGTCTTGTTCTTTATGGAAAATTGTAGAGAAAATATCAATCTTTAAAAGTGCCCAAAGTGGAATCTATGAAAATTGAACGGTTTTATTTCTAAATAATCTTAACATTATGTTTTATCAATTTTAGCGGGATTAGAGCAAAAACGAAAATAACAATTTTAGAGGAAATTCAATTTGCTCCAAAAAAAGGTCATCAGAGTCTAAGCTGTAAAACTCTTAGTTAATGAGATAAATAGATGCGAAGGTATAAAAATCTAAAATATTACTGTATTATGGAGTTTATCGTTTTAAAATTACATTTTAATTTTCATTTAATTTAATTTTTATTTATCAGCTTTACAGCTTACACTCTAAAGACCTTTTTTTGAAGAAAATCGAGTTTCCTCCGAAATGGTCATTTACGTGTTTTGCTCTAAGCGTAGCCGTTTATGAGAAAAATACAAAAATCGATAAAAAATAATATTGAGATTTTTTAGGGGTGAAACCGTTACATAAGTTACATAAATCCCGTTCTCAGCACTTTTAAAGATTAACATTTTTTGTACAAATTGCTGTAAAGAACAAGATAATTGCATAAAGTATAGCAGAGATATAAATGAATGAAAAAAAACTATAAATTTGCATGTTAAGTAAATGGGAAAAATTTAAAATGAATTATGAAACACTTAGAATTAAAATTATGAACTGACAATTCGTGAGAATTACTTTTTCGATGTTTAGAACAATATTTTGTCTACAGCCGCCAAAAAAATGTTTAAAAATGAAGCGCCTTAATGTTTTATACAGGTAAAGGTGTTTGAGATTCATCACAATATTATTTTTAAAAATATGTACCTATTCAGAAAAGTGTTTAAAGATCTCACAATAGTTGTTTTTTTTATTAATATAATAATAGTTCTTTCTTTATTTCTATAAAGAAAGAACTATTATTTTCCGTAATTCGGACTTTTCCCCGAAAATAAAAGTTATTTTAATCAATTACTGAAAAACCGATAAGAAAATATTGATGAATGGTCGAATTATTCAAATACCGTTTGCATGTATTAATTTCTGCTCTAGTAGAACTTTATTTTTAAAATGAAGGCAACGTGATACGCGTGAATACAACGTTGCCCCATAGTGTTATTGCCTTTTTTAATAAAATATGTACGTCGCTTGACCAGTGGATATCTCTACATTCGTCAATGTCATCCATATTATAGAATAGTGTCTGAGCTAGATCGGAGCGTTTGCGTTTGTGTAGGGATGGGTATAGCTCCCAGCGAAGACGTAAGGTGACTGTTTGTTTACGTCGGAAAAAGTCACGTGCAAGAGAGGCCTCTTAAGAGGGATCCCTACCCGTCTTAAAGTTTCTGCTGCGGGGCAACGGTACGGGCGGAAGGTTTAAAAAAATAAAGGTAGGCGTCGCCAATTGAAGGTATATCATCGACCTAAATTGGCATGAGAGTATTCATTTAGTTTTACTCTAGAATAGTAGCTCAATGATTTCGGAACGGAGAAACCAGATTTCCAGCTACTCCCACATTGCAATTTACATTTCTTATTTCTATCACCTTGGTTAAAAGTTTAAAGGCTATTGTCGGATTTACAGGGGAAAAGTGCCGCCGCAAATAATGAACTAATGTTTTTCTGGAATGTATCATTAGTAATCCTTTGGAAGTTTTTAGCCCTCTAACTGTTTTTGAACAAAACATTAATTTCAATTTTTGGAAAATTTTGTTTCTCATAACGGGTTTTTCGGTTTGATCGCGCCTGAGATATGTTAGAGGCATATATTTGATCTATAATTAAAAAAAACAATTTTAATTATTGCAAAAAATATAATTTTTATAAATTTAAATTTTTTAAAGTGACATGTTGGGTACTTCTTCATTAGGGACACCCATAATTTTTTTACTAGTAATTGCGTATTATATTATTATATACTTATAAAAAAACTTCGAAAAAACCTACTCTTCGGGGTCTAACTGCCGTATTTATCGTCCGATTTTCGAGCTTAAGCATCCGGTCGACGAAGATTTCGAAAAAATTAAGATGAGACCGGGGCTCGTCTCCGTAGGTCCAACCTCCGTGGAGCTACGGAGGAAATAAGAAGCTCCGAGACGCCAAAAAAAATGCGTTTTTTGCAAATATCTCGAAATCTAGAGGGTCGATGTACCCCCGAGGGTACATCATTAAGGTGGTCCGTCCCGAGACCCGTACCTAGATACCACTAGCCATTCAAGCGGCATCTTCTCCGAGGCTAGGCAAGAAAAGGGCCCGTTTGGTGCTTTTCCGGTTCTTTTGCCTCCAGCTCGTGCACCGCCGCCACCGTCGTTCTTGGCGCATCGATTTCTAGAGCAAAGTTGTAGCGAAATAACGCCGCTACGAGGGACCGAAATCGAAATTTCCGAATTCCTTTTCCTAAGCGCCGTAGGGCCGTTCGAACACAAAAATCGACGTTTTCTGAAGACACAAATTTTCACCTCTTTTTACGAATACCAGGTGGATAACGTGGCGAGAAGTAATATTCACCTAGCATGGGCACCCCTCCGATCTCTGAGCTATCACACCTGAAAATTTGGAATCGATTGGCGGCTTACTTTTGGCTGTACACGAGTTCGCAAACGCGACCTTGACTATTTTCAAAAAACGGTTTTTCCATGCAGTTTTCGAACGGGGACTCTTATCGACATCCGCTTTCGGGATACGATGGGGGGTCGGTTTATACTTTCTGGGACACATTTTTTTTCCGCGGGGGACGAAGGGGGTGGCGTCGGGACGGTTTTATAAGAAAACCTTATTTCTGCCGTAATTTAAGCGTTTTAAAAACAAAAAAAGATATAGACGACTCGATATAGTTTCTCTAAGAGGTTTTAACAAGTTTTATGCAAATTTAACCCTTTTTTGCAAATTTTGACCTAAAAGTCGGTTTTGCACGTAAAAATTCGCAATTTTTTGTTTTCCATAGTTACGAATGATATTAAGATTTTTTCCCGCTTTGGAAACATTATACATGTGTTAATAAAAAATTTAGAAATTTGATTTCTAAAATATGTGTTGTCTGCAATATAACGGGAATCCCTTCTCTTTGTTAACGAAGGGTCCATAAGCAGGTAGTTGTTTGGGTTTCGGAAAGTGCTTCGTCCTTGGTCTCTTTATATGGGGATCTTTACCTAAACATTAGAATATGTTTTAACGTTAAAAATTTTAAATAGGGGTCGCCATCTACATTATTTTATAGAAAAAATATAAAACCAAATAGAATGAGGTGGATTAAACTCACTTATTTATATAAAGCAACATTTTGGCGTACCATTGTCAATCGTTAATATATATAACAATTTTGTTTCTTTAAATTTTAAACACATCAATTAAAATAATTATTTTCTACAAAATTCGTTAAATGTACAGTTCTTTTGGTAAAATAAGCATTTTACTAACATATTTAAAAATATCAGTTTTGAATTTTTATATGTATTTAGTAGGTACCTGCTATTTTTTCTGCCAATTTGTAATTTTTATGATGTAGCTTTAATTTATACTTCTCATACACTAAGACAAAAAATTAAAGGGTCAAAAAAATTTCCAATATTTTATGGTGTTTTTTGACAGGCTGTATTATTTTATATTTTAGGTTTTATTACAATTACTTAGGTGTACATTTATTATTAATACTATTTTAGATTGTTTTTTATAATATAAATAAAAAATTTTTATTTTGTTTGAATTAGAAGAATCTAAAATTATGATTATTTCGACATTCGCTATCAGTGCATATTTGGCAAATATTTAGGACATACATAAAGCGACTTGGTGAATATTGCCATTTACTGGAAGATTTAGACATTTACCAGACATCGGGTTTACACGGTAACATATATACAACGTATATCAACCATCGTGGAACGTAAACCCCATATTTTCACATTAAGATAGACATAACACGTTTACAATTTTTTAAATCGAAATAGCTCTCGATACAACAAATCGGTCATTCGCTGGATGTTTTACCATATTAACGCTTTATATACATTAATTTAAAATTCTCTGTAAATACGCGAGCGATTGTTTCTTAGCCTGTTATAAAAACATTTCAAAATTTATTATTGCAGTATCCTAAAATTTTAACCAAGCAGTGCAATTTAAGAAAATCATAAACATTATATTTTATTGGTAGCTGTCAAAATTTAGATTTCAATGGGCAGGAAGTAACGCTTTGTTTAGTTTCTATCAATGGCGATTTATGTTTTAAGAAAAGGACGGTAGATACTAGATTTGAGTTTAAAACCATAATAAATGCAGTTTAAATTTTATGACGTTTTAGAGAGGCAAAATTTGAGGGTTCCTGAACATCTATTTTGCTGTCTGTTCAGTTAGAAAACTTATGTCCAGAAGATCGGTGCGCTATATATATATATATATATATATGCGTGTTGTGTGTGTGTGTTTGTGTGTGTGTGTGTGCGTGTGCGTGTAGGTGCGTGTGTCTGTGCATGTGTGATTGTCCACCAAAGCAGGACGAAATGGCAGGACGTGAGGATATTAAAAAAAAAGCAAGGTAAAGCTTATTATAAAAAAATAGGTTTTTGTGTAATTTTTTTAAAAGAACTTTAAAGGGCATATGGTTAAAGGCGTGTCAAAATTGCCGGGGAAAATATTATACGCCACTTTGGGAGTACGTAAGGTACTTATGAAGTATTAGGATTGTGAAAATCTCAAATTTTTAACTCAGCCTGTTTTCAAGAAATTAAAAAAATACTAAAAAATTTAATTTTTTTTACTCAGGAACGGCTTAATCGATCTTAATAAAATTTGAGTGTGTTATAGTATCGCAGGACAAAATAACAGTCGTATAAGATTTCATGAACCAGTAAAAAAAAAAATCAAAAAATATTTTTTTGTTTTGGTATTATTTGGGCCAAATATTGAAATAATTTTTTTAGAACCCTTACACTCTTTTATATAATATATATTTTTTCAATTGATTCTACGTGGTGCGCCCCAAAAAAATAAAAACTATATTTTACTATAAAGGACATAAGTAGATTACTCGCAGAGGAATATCGGAATCATCTTTCGAGAGTAGGTTTGTTGTAATAACGTACGTTGATCGTGCAAGTTTCAGATTTTTATTTTAGTTATGTAATAAATAAAAAAAAATCATTTTTTAAATACGTTTTAACCGATTTTAATGAAATTTGGACACATTATAGAGGTATAGGTATAAAGGCTATACTCCGCAGAGGAACAGCTTATAATCTTAATAATAACACAGGTCAACACGAATTTTGTCTTAGATAAGAGAGTATGAAATTTCGATAGATCTATCGATAGTTAGACAAAAAAATAAAATATGTCCCGATAAAGTTTGTTTTTGTATGCAGGAGAACGGTTGATATATATTTTAGAAAATCCATATTTTCAATTTTTATTTATTGATAAATAGAAAGAAATATATTTATATATAAATTTTTTTCAACTTTTACTATCATATAAAATTACAAAATAGTGAAAAGAAATATAAAAGTGAACCTTATTACTTTTTTTTTCATGTTTATAAGTACTTACTCTCAGTAAACCCTAAATGTATTCCCCATTTTACTTTTTCACCTCGATATCAACCTAAAGTAAATAAATATAAAAAACACATTTATTTATTTAATAAACATATGATTTTTAGATTTAAGACTTTCGCGGTATTTTAAAAGATACCAGAATTATTAAATGCTTTTTTTTTATATACGGCAACTCAAAAAAATATATTATTATTATAATTACCACAAAAGCAATCTTTTTAAGGAAAATGGGTGTTTTTCCTTTATTTTGGAGCATAACGAATAGAAAAATCATAAAATAAATTTTAGAACAAAGACAAAAATTCTTTTGCCGAGCTGTGTAATCATTAGAAACTTTTTTTGAAATATTCTTTTTAATTTATGATAACGTTGTGAAACACTTTGGAAACTAATTGTTTTTATCTTTTTCGATGTAAAATAACAAATCAAATACTTAAATAGATTAAAATAGTATGCTACATTAAAAAAATACTAATAACCCATTTCTTTATAAAAAACCGGAAGTAGAGCAAAATTGATAGTTATTGCAGCGGATGGATCATATAAATTAAACAAGTTATGTTTCTTAAAACAATTAGTATCTTACTATTTTAGATAAGAGGGTTGACATTATTTCCGATTAAATCAAAACTAAAACAAACAAAATTAATATTGATGCCAATGAATAGATTGTATAAAGTAAATAATTTTTTATACATGTAGTTTTTTTGAAAATCGTATTAATGTACCAGTTATAAGTTCGTGGCATTTTAAATAAGAGACCCGGTATGTTATTCTACATCAAATACTATTATGCGAAAAAACATTTTTAAAGAGTGAAATGAACCCCCAAAGTTAACCACCTTAGGGCATGGTTTTAAGGTTTCACATACTTACAGTTAATAATAACCTACTTAAAATTATTGAAAAAAATATGGCTTGAACAGTGTTAAATTTTACAAATGGTAATATTATACATTATCGAGTTATTAAGAGAACTTGAAATCGACAATTTTCTTTACAAATATTTCAAATTGAAAAAAATCAGAGAAAATTTTAAATGAGATTTGTTGCGAGTATTACATTTTGGAAAACATTTTTCATTTAATCGTTGGTCTGTATCTTCTAATAACCGAGAGACTAATGGTAAGCATCGAAATATGGACACAGTATATGATATATTTGTTCATAATAAACAAACAAAATTGATGACGTTACCATTCTTTGTTTTTCAATTATTTAAACACGAATTATTTGTATTATGTCAGTTCGTTACAAGAACTGTTTCAAAATTTTTAGATTCTATAGAACAAGATTTTTTTTTATTAGAATTCTTATTAGAAGAGGATGCCGAGTTTAGAACCTTATAAACAAATATTTTACAGTTTGATAACTCCACATTTTAAATACAGAGACAGATGTCATATATACTTTTACGACTATTAAGTGGAGATACAAATTATGATTCATTGGTTTACGACTATAGGGCTGCAATGAAAGTCTCAAAATATACAAATTAGGCCAGCCCGTTTTTAGAATACGCAAACCTTAAAAATTTTAAATAACGGAAAGCATTGTGATTTTAGTAGTGTACAAGATATAATAATCTAAATTATAATAATCTAAAATTTAAAATTGTTTGGTCACTTATTGAATATAAATATTTTACTTAAAAATTTATTTTATTACGAAAACCACATTCAAAACTTTTGCAGTAGTAGTAAATGTACTGCCGAGCCAAGTTGTTGACTGAAAGTATATACTACAGTAAAACCTCTCTAACACGACTAGAGTCGATTCTTGCTCAAATTGTTTTTGGAGAGGTCGTCGTTTTAGAGAGAAAGGACAATGCAAATATAATAACGAATACTATATTAGATTAAAGGCAGTTATTATTTATCACACGGAGAAAAAATATTGTCAAAATAACCATACGTATCGCTATTTTAGCTATACGTTGTATAGTCATCTTTCGAGGGTTACACCGTATAGCTAATTTAGCTATCCGGAGTTTCCTTATTGCGGATCCTCAAAGTAACGATACGTATTATTGTTTTAGACATCCAAACGATTTTGGTCATGGTGATTAAACGGTTATGCACAGAGAACAAAATATCGTCAAAATGACCATACGTATCGCTATTTTATTTATACAAATCCTCAAATTGACTGTACAGTTACCTATACGACGAAAACTGCACACGTTTACGAGAGTTTTTCGTTGAACGCTTGAATCAAATAAATGAATCCTCATTATAAGTATAATATGTAGCGCTGTTTTGATCATACTATGAACTGTCAAATTAACTTATAAATGTCATTACATTAGCCAAGCGAATAGTTGTTCTGACAATACATCAATTGAGGATACGTCAGATAGTTATTTTGACGATATTTTTTTCTCCGTAGAGAATTATATTGTTATTAAATCAAAATTATTATGAACAGAGTAGTATTCTTATATATACACGGATACAATATACCGTAGATAAAGTTTTTTTTTACTTTACGGAGAATGAAAGAATTAAAATGTCAATCGGGCTTAGAATCATAAATAATGCAGGTAAATGCATTTTGTTTAACGTACACTCGCTTTTGTAGCTATTATCTATAGGTACAAAATTTTCTAAGTTTAAAAATTTGAAAAGTATCGGTCGCCCAATTAATAGTCGCGGTCGGGTTAAAGAGTAGTCACCTAAAAGAAAATTTTTAAGAAGAATGAAATTACGATATATCTGTTCTGAAGCATAATGTCCGCTTTTTGAGGTGGTCTCCTTATAGAGATGATCGCCACGAGAGATTTTACTGTAAATTAAATCAGTGATCCATGATTTAGTCACAGGGTATACATGTAATCAAAAACATCGAAAGAACCAAAAAAATCATATACTTAGCTAAAGGTTAATTTGACATTTTTTGAATCGAGCGTGAATGGACTTGATTAATAACTTCGAAAGAATTGCAAAAAATTAAAAAAATGATTATATTGTCAAATTTCTCAGGTTGCATCACTCTTGCTAATCACATGGAATGCTTTCGAAATATGCTTACTTATAGAAAAGTTAACATATCAGCGAGCATGGAAAATTTTAACAGGGATATTAAAATTTGTTTTTTTAGACTTTGATTGTTTGTTTAATCTATCTTCGTCTTATACTACCCCTATTTAGAGTCAAACTTGCTACTTATTACGTATTAAATGCAAATTTCCCTTTTGTTAACGGTACCTACGTCTTTTTGCCGATAAATGTCGAATGAGAATATTGTTTAGCTAAAACGAATTAATTTTGAGGTTTTTTTTACATCCTAAACGATTTAATGGCACCCCGTGATGTACACGAACGGAATCCTTAAAGTTTCAAGATCATTTTCTTTCTAATTTTAATTTCTTAAAAGTTAACTTTGGCTTAAAATATGTTAAGAAACCAATTAAAAGGTAATTTTTTTGCCGATTGCAATTCTCACTATAAAAACGTGTACTTTTAAAGGCTTAAAAGGAAAATGGAAAAAGCTTTAAAATTATGGTATACACGATATGACGCGGCTTTAGTAAACAGAAAAAGTTTTAAAAGGCCTTCACACCAGCTCGCCCCCCTCTGATAACAGAGCTTGCGGATCACAAATGATTCGTGGAAATTTTGTTCTTCTGGAGGTAAATATCGTATCCTAGCACTGTCGGCAGCGGCACTTCACAATCCAAAAACAAAATCAAAAGCTCTATTTGACGACATTTGCAATGAATTTTTAAAGTGTAAGAATGGTCAATTTGACATAAACTTTTTAAGAAAAATTAATAACTTAGCAAATATTTTAGTTCCATGGTTATTTGAAAAGATGTTTCTACATACTTTTGCTAGGAGCCGAAGGCCTTAAACGCGAAAGCGTTTATTTACAAAAATGAACAAGTAGTTATTTCATTATTAAGCGGCATACAATATTGATAAAGTTATTTTAATGATGGTAAAGGAATTAATTTTACTTTAAGTTACTTTTTGTTCACAAAGCAATTTTGTTCTGAACACACCATTCTAAAGTTTTGGATGTTTTTAAGAAAATATAACTTTTACCATGAATCGAATGTCTTAAACGCAAAGCATTTAAATTATATAATGAAATTAATTTCACAGCAATGCATTACACAAAATCGCGAAGCGATTTTGTCTTGCAGAATTCGCAAAGCGAATTTTGCTAGTTTACTAATATATAATTATATATTTATTTCAAATTTTTCTGTTTGGGACAACAGAGTTTAATATTCAAAAAACAAGATAGCGGGTGTAAATGTATTTCAATACACACGTAATACATACTAACTACTTTATTTCAGACAATGTCATTAATTCTATTTGTCATAAGTTAGAGATTTTCGAATATAATAAATAGGTTTAACAATACAAAAATTGTAATAATAGAATCTGCAATTTTAAAAAAAATATTATACAAATGATTTAGATTATTTTCAAATTCTTCCAAATACATCTACGATCAGAAGTGGCGAAAATGTTTAAAAATTTTACAATTCAATGTCAAAAAACTTTATTTGACCGGTGATACCTATTAATATAGTAATAAATGAAAACAGTGTGGACCATTAATATAGAATTTTTTATTTATGTACCTTGTAAAATTAAGTTTGTATTGATAGGTTTTAAAATTGTATTTTAAATATTTAAAATTTTTTAATATTTAATTTATTAATTTTATAAATGGTTATATTCTTGACATTGTCTGAAATACTAATGTAGTTAGTATGTATTGCGTATGTATTTAAATATGTTTACACCTCTATCTGATTTTGTGAATATTGAACTATGTTGTCCCAAACAGGAAATTTTGAAATAAATATATGTTGTAGATTAGTAAATAAACAATTACTAGTAAATAATGGAGGGCGTCCCTAAAAGAGAAGTACCCAAAATATCACTTTAAAATACTATTTTAATTTACAAAAATGTAACAATGATCATCTTAATAATTTCACCACCTCTCTACACTGACCAATATTTTCAATAATCGGTCTAATTGCATTTACATTTATTATTTTCTGTACAAAGACCACCTGCACACAACAACCACAACTTTGAGGAACGCTAGGTGATTACTGTACTCAGGTTTTACTATACATAATTGTTTTTAAACTGGGGAGTATCAAAAATATTCTTAAATTGTACATTATACACATTTCCGCTATTTGAAGAACAATCAAATTTGATTAAGGCTGCGCGCCGCCGTGTATTTTACATATGCCACGACTTCTGGATTTCAGAGAAAACTAAGCCACGTAGAAAGTTAAAATTTTAGGACAACAATTTAGACCTAATTTTGGATCCTTCCTTTTTTGAAAATTTGGAAAAACCTTATTAGTTTTTGAATAAACAGAAAAACTGTAAAATTTCGAAAATCAAATTTAGACGAAAAGGAAGCACGCGTTTTACTATTTACTTCAACACTGCGCAAACCGTTTTTAAAAATTTTGAGTATTTTTTGAGATAATAGAGAAGTTAGATTTAGCCAATTTTTCCTGCAGTTTTATGGTTGGCAGTTCAGTTATTGCCTCGCAGATGGCCAGGCACCAAACCGCAACCTTGAACGAATATATTACAATGGCAATCTTAATAACATACTTCATCGGAACAAGCTTTTAATTAATTCTAGAAAACGCTACATTTTTTTATATCGAAATTATTTATAATTGTGATTAAAAAATAACTAACAATATTTTAAGCGCAGAAAAATATTATGTGGTAAAAATATGCACCCTGATAAGGGGGTAAGAACGAAAAAAGTTAAATTTTGCAAATATCAGGTAGAAATAAATACTTATATCGTAAATAAATATAAAAATAAAAATAAAAGCTTAGACTCTACGGTGGGCACTTTTAAAAATTGATATTTTCTTTACAATTTTTCGCAAAGAAAAAGATAATTCTATAAAATGCAGTAGAGATACAGATAGGGGAGACCGGGTATGGTTGTGTCACGGGTAGGTTGTCACCATAAGCCATAACAGCAAACCTAATGAATTAATCAATTTGTTTACCCGTGTCAAAGAAGCCCGAGCACAATACCTCCTTGCGTACTTCACTTCAGCTCGCTCTGAAATACCGTATAAGAAATATATACGTTTGTATTTTTTGTACAGTGAAAGTAATTTTTTGTGAATCTGTTTTGAGTCTCGTAAGTATATTTAAATTTTACATAGTGATATACTTTTTCGTGTATTTATGATGTTTAAGATATGCTTCATGAAATTATTCATATAGTTTCTTAAATGACCATTGATTTAAATTTATTTTGGGAGTTTATTGTCCAAAACTGTTTTGGGAAAAGTTGGCTCAAGTTAACGGGGGCTAGTTGTTACCTATGCAAAGTAACCATGAATATGTGCGGCCTTTTTTATTGGTTTCTAGGAGTTTTACTACATAAACGATGGGCTGTAATTATACATTTGTCATTTTTGCTACCATAACCTAAGTTCGTTAGATAGAATAGGTTAGGAATAGCATATGCATTTGTTTTGTCGTTTTGTATTTTACCTTTTATTTAGCGGGTGATTACCTACCCCAGACACTATGACAACCATCCCTTATACACGGGGTTGAAACTCGCACTTTTTTTTTTCAAAATATTTATAATATCTGCTCGTTGGATAATGGTAGAGAAAGTCTTTTTTTTTTCTTAAACTAGAACAAAAACACTATATATTGATATATAAATGTCATTTATAAATTAAGATCATGGGCTCTAAAAATACAAAAGAAAAAAATGTGACTTCCAACCCCGGTCTCCCCTACATTATTAAAAATAACTGTAAATTCACGTGTTAAATGCATGGAAAAATTTAAAATTAACTAACGACCACTTAGAATTAAAATTAAAGATTGTTTGGAGATTTTTTTTTCTGTTCTAAAACAATATTTTGTCTCTGGTCCGCAAAAATAATTGTTTAAAAACGAAGCACTCTAATACATATATTTCTTTTATGATGGATAATTAAAATGTTATTTTTGGGATAAAATTTAAAAGCGAAATATGACAACTATTGTGGGCCAGGAGTAGTATATAAATAATTAAAATTTGCAGTAATTTTAGTATTGAAAACGTTACGCACAAAAGTTTTATTAAAATCATTTAACTTATTATAAATGTAAAAATAAATAATATTAAAAATCGTTATTATAATATTGAGTTGAAAGGGTTGAAAATATTTTTTTTAATATTAACACATTTTAAGCGGGTAACCAAATTGACTAAACTGATGTGCGTAGCGGACAAAATTCGTGTAAAATTGCGCGTGTGAAATCTAGTACATATATACATTAACACATTTCAATAAAAATTGATAAAATCACAATAATTTATTGTTATATAAACAAATGTTAAAGAAGTATCGTTGAGTCTAAACAAAAATTACACGCTGTAAACCTATAGGGTTTTTATATAGTTTTTCTGGAAAACTGTTAAAGCTTGTGCAACAACGCAGGAGATTTTGTAACATTTAATGTAGGTACAAAACATATACTTCTCAGTTAAAAATTTTGCTATTTTAAATTATTTATAAGGTAACAATTATTATTATTTAAAAAACATAATATATCAGTCAAAAAATAAATATAATGACATTGACTTGTCTTATGCTGTTTTATTATTCTTTGATAATTTATGGCTACTTGATTTAAAACAGAAAAATTTAATATTGTTAATAATTTTTTTATTTAAATATGGGTTGTTATACATGGTTGAAAAGAGAAAAAAAAATGCTATTTAACTATGTAAAGATTCAATATGGTATCAATTTAAAATAAGACAGTTGGTATCAATTTCTTGGAAGCTGCCATTTTGAATTTAATTTTGACTTAATTTCTATCGGAATTTTATTAAACCTAGTAACTTTTATATTAAATTTTTTTTTGTAAACTTTATAATTACAAAGTTATTTGACATTAAAGAAAACAACGATTTTCAGTTTCTTTTACGATTATTTCGTAACTATTCGGAATTTTACAATTTTCTTAACGGAATCTGAATTGGCACCTAAAATTGCAAAACACTAGCCTTTTAACCAAAGTTCTATCTCCACTAATAAGAAAGATATCCATGTTAGCCTACTCAATTTGGGACACCCTGTATATATAAACGGTTGTTTTAAAACAAACAAACCATTGGACGCCGGTTACTCGTGCAATTCAGTTTAATGATCATTTTTTTGTAATCAAAGAATTTTTAGAAACATAAAACTTACGTTTTTTGCTCAAAGAAACTCGGGTTTTTGGCATTTAGAAAAATGCAATTGATAATAAAGGCAATATAAAAAATATCGCTCAAACACACTAAATGTAAAAAATTGTATATGGGTTCAACACAAGAGTAGAGAACAACACATGCAAAACATTTCCAGCGATACCGTTTTGAAAGTTTTTTCGTTAAATCATAGTGTGCAGCGATTATTCAAATAAAAAGCGCAAAACCATTTAAGTATAATAAAGGTCTTTTAATCATATTTATGTAATATGATTTTGTAAATAATCTATACTAAATTATTTTTTATTACACTTTTTCAAACAAGAAAATGTTTGATGCACTTTTGTAGTAATAGTCAAGAATGAGATTAATGTAACAAATTAAAATAATCATAATATCGTATATTAATTAGTTGTTTTAAAAATATAATTCAAATAATAATAATTAAATCATGTCCATAATGCATATGAAATGTATCGTATTCAAAGCAAAGCGTTTTTAAACGTGAATCGTGGTTTCAATCACCGATCGCCTAGCGGTGAGTAGTTTATTCAGTGTGGGTCCGTAACATTGATAAAAATTCCAATATCGCGATGTATTCGCCACCTGGATCTTGTTACAATTTTTGTTTGTCGGCGCGCAGCCTTAATGCTACAGTGGTATAAAGTTAACCCGTCATTAAAAATGGCTATAAGTGTTTGATAATTCACTGTATCAAGTCTACAATAACTGTAACTTATGATATTTATCTCGTGTGGGGTTGCTAGATCCCCCATCGGGCGCCTCCCCAGGTGGCGGATAGGGGAATGCTCGTCAGATATGACGGGTACCGGGGAAATAAAATACCCGGGGTGGACCAAAACTAGCATGATGGTGGGCAGCAGCGCTATCATTACTGAGTCAAGGCTAGCCAAAAACGGGTTGGGTATAGGTTTGATTTCACAGAACAAGGGGGGTAGCTAAAATTTGGCAATACGGTTCTTGCTCTGCGGTACGGAAAGCAAGAGGAAACTACCGTACTATTTTCTTAAGAATATCACTTCACACTTAAAACATTATGGCAAGCAAATCAAGTAATGGCCCCGAGTACCGTCGTCCCTTAGATGGGACAGGGGTGCGAAGAATCTCCGGGCTTGACATAATGAGAAAAAACATATTAAAAATCGCAACATGGAATACTCGAAGCCTATAGCAGGCTGGAAAAACCTACAACACAATATTAGAAATGGACCGATTGAAAATACATGTCTTAGGCATATCCGAAACTAGATGGCCAGGTAGTGGAAAATTTAAATCAGAGAACAAAATAGTGTACTATTCTGGAAATGTCGATACCCAACATCGAAACGGAGTAGCTATAATAATAAATGGAGACCTAGAAGAAAATGTTATCACTTATTTCCCTTTCTCAGATAGAATTATTTTATTGAAAATTAAAGGAAAGACAATAGACCTAAATATTATTCAAGTTTACGCACCCACTGCTGAAAAGAGCGAAGTAAAAGTAGAAGAATTTTACAAAGGAGTTGCAGAAATAATAAAATCTACAAAGAAACATGATATTAATATTATCATGAGTGATTTTAATTCCAAAGTAGGAAATACACCAGTAAACAATGTTGTGGGGTCTTGGGCACTCCCGGGAAGAAATGACAGGGGCGACAGATTAATAGAATTTTGCCAAGAACAAGAATTTACGATTACAAACACATAGTTTAGATTACCAGTACGAAGACTTTACACCTGGAAATCTTTTCAGGACAGGGATGGCAACATTGTGAGAAATCAAATCGATTTTATCCTTATCAATCAGAGGTTTAGATCAAGTATAAAGAGCTCCAAAGCTTATCCAGGAGCTGATGTTTTCTCAGACCACAATTTGCTGATGGTACAATTACGACTAAGATTAAAAAGGAAAAGAAGAAAAAAAAGGCAAAAAACTATAAATCTAGGTAAATTAGAGGAAAAGGAGACACAAATAATATTCAAGGAAACTCTTGCCGATGAACTTTCTAACATAAAAAGTGACGATCAAGATAGTGTTAATGAAAGATGGAACAATATAAAAAACAGCATCCTTAAAGTAGAAAAACAACTACTAAAGCCTACAGGAAAAGAACGAACCAAAAGAAAGGGCTGGATGACAAATGAGATCTTACGTAAATTTTACGTAACAGAGCTTCCGTAGTCCTCAAAGATTTTGATTAAAAAATTAATTTTTTCAAATAAATTATACATTACAAGACGGAGAAAAGACCAATCTATGCCTCTCTAGTATTATTTTTTTTGATTTTTTGATTTTATCATAGAAAATTTATTACTTAAAAAACAGCCAAATTGTACTACTTTACCATAAAAATTTCAATATTTAGAAACAAAAATTTGAAAAAACAATACTAGAGAGGCATAGATCTGTCCTTTCCAATTCTAAACGACATTTTTGTTTTTGAAAAAAACGTTTTTTTGAAGTGTTTTTAAGGGGACTATGGAGGTACGATTTGCGCTCTTTTTCAGGCAGTAGGGATCCATCTTAAGTACGCCAAGCGCCAGGAACGAAAGTCTTATTTATGTCGACCGAACTTACAAACACAAAAACTTATGAAAGAACTGTTATGTGCTTTTCTTTGGCCTCTCTTGTTCTGAAATCGAAGCCTGGCCGTGGAGGAGCGGAAGAACAAGTTAAAAAAAAAACATTAAACCGCTACATTTTTTGTTCTCCGAAGCATGGTTTGGCTCAAAATGACGAGGGCCTTATTTGATGTTTAACTATTTTTGGAAGATTATACCTTTCTAAATAAATGACCAGGTTTTTTATTTTTTACTTCGCCTTAGATTTTGTACCGAAATATTTGACGAGCCGAAGGATTTTGTAGCAGGTAATTTTTTGGACGAGTGGTTCGAACGAGCGTTTGACTAATGGAACCAAAACTTCAGAAATAAAATTAATATTATTTCTGAAACGAGTGTGGGCATTTTTCTTTTCAAAAACGAATAAGACATGTGAATCATCATTAAAAAGCGTTTTTAACCCTTCTCGCTTTAAATTAATGATTTTGATAGTGCGCCATAGAAATTTTGTTTAATCAGATGTGCGTTTTTAATAGAAAATCAATGATCGAGTCGCACTGATTAATATTGGCAACCTGATTATGCAACTTTTGGACTTACCCCTCTTACTCAATGAATACGTTTACTACCGTTAGCAAACAATATTTCTTATTGTTTGGCTAATTTAAAAAGCTCAGGTATAAAAATCCCTTTCACAGCAAACAACATTTGAGGTTCACATTAAAAGCTTTAAATAAATATATGTATCTATTATTTACTATATATATTCAATTATGTAATTAATTGTAATAGAAGAGTAAAATATAAATTATAGTTTATTCCTTAATGTTCAGTTTAAACTGATATTTCCCAAATTTTAAATTTCTAAGTAATTTATAATTTTTAACATTTAGTACCTTTTCAAAAACGACTATTCGACGCCCTTTTTAAGTTTACTTTGTGCCGTTTTTTTCAATTAAGAATGTTAATTATGTAATTGGTTTAATTGAGAAAACAAATTGTACATATAATTTTGAAATATGCCATATGCTCATAAAGCACAGTTTTACTAAGGAGAAAAATACACTCGAAAAGTGTTCAAAAAATGCAAATTAAAAAAAATGTATTATTCTGTTTTTTGATTAAATATGAGATCGAGGAATAGATGTATTAAAGATACTTAAAGTTGTTTACATCATTGGTTTTCTAACTTTTTGTTACTGCGCCTCCCTTAAAAAAATCTAGTCTTGGGGCCTCCCCACTGTACACCATCTCCCCGATTTACACAGCACATAGGTTCTAAAAAAAAGCAAAAAATGCATAAATTGGTCAGTTATTTTTTGCAATTATTGTTTTTACGTAAAATAGTTGTAATTTTCTTTAGTGCATACGTTCGTTAAAAAAATACTACATATCTATGATATAAAAGTAGATATAGCTAATTCATAAAAATGTATATGCATTAATTAATTCTGTTTTGTATTGAAATGAGTCACTGCATTACGTACATTTTCCTTTTTTTAATTAACAGTTTACTCATGAACCTATCTTCGCTGTAAAACGGGGCATAAGAGAATTTTAGATGAATTTGTTTTTGCCTGTGTAGAAATAGAAAGAATTTCATTTTTTCGCTATATCATCCAACAAATTGTCTTAAAAAATAACTAACAGTACACATTGTGTATAGCAAATATATATGGTGTAATAATTAACACTTTTGAAAATTTTTGAATTTTAATTTTTGAAAGCCGTGTACAGGTAAAATTTTTAAATGGAAAAAATGGACTAATACCAAGAATTAAATGTATCTTAAACTTTTTGCACCCCTTAGGGAGGCGCGTCTCCAAGTTTGGAAATCAGTGGTTTACACTAATAAAATGAAATATAGTGAGGTATTTTAAAATACCGACCCCGAATATATTACTCGGTGGTGGATCGTCTCATGAAAATATTCACTTATGGCATGAATCTATCACACTGTTATTTTACTTTGTTACTTTGTGATTTTTGATAAAACTTTGTATAAACTTAGTTTAAAGCACCCCTAATAACACATGCTTCTTTTAGAACTATAGGGGAACCTGTTGTATCTTAGCCCTTTTTTTACTTGTAATTTTTTTTAAATTGTATATGTAACATTTTGTTGATAAAATGAATTGCATCGTAGTAGGGCACTAATAAGGCATTCATCATAAAATATTTGAAAGCATTGCCAACCGTTTACTCAAATCAAATAAAACAAATATAAGAATTTAGAACAAAGGTATATCTAAATTTTGATTTATTGCACGTTGATCTTAGGACCAAGGTACAATATATTGACAGTGACCGAGGTACAACACACCCACCCTTGATGTTTAAACTCAAAAATAAAATTAAAGATTATGCTTTGCCAAAATCAGACCACTAATATGCAAACATTAATAAATAATCTTTTTATTACGATGAGTCATTTGTTATTAGGTAATAAAAATCAATAAGATATTTAAGTAAAAAGAATATAAAGACTTACTTTTTTTCGATTAAAAATTCCAATTGATCTCATATATTAACAAAGTACATTGGCCAGCTGCTGCTAACTTTACGTTAACGTCTGTCAATGTGGCATTTGAAATATCGAAAATTGTGGATCACAAAAGCTCGCAAATATTAAAAAAAATTAAGTTGCCCTAGGTATAAAGAAACCAAGGTACAACAGGTTCCCCTAATAATTAAACCCTTGACATACAATGACGTCTAGGAGACGTCAATCGTTTAGGGTGTCATTGTAGATTTTGACGTCTCTAAGACCTCAAGAACTGTATTCAATTTTATGTTCCGAAAAAGGTTTGTTTTCAACAATAATTTTGTTAAAAGGCACAAAATTGGCGATTTAGGAATTTTGTTATTAATATAATTCTGTAATATTTAATTGCGAATTGTCAGAGAGCAAATTAATTCTTGTAAAGTGTGCTTAAAGCCGAGTGTGCGCATTCGAGCTCAAAGTGGCACATTTCCGATCTCGGGAAAATGAAGCGCTTCGCTCCGCGTCGCGCTTCATTTGCTTCCCTCGCTCGAAAATATGCCACTTTTCGCTCGAACGCGCACATCTTCGTATTTATTCAATTTGTTTAAATTACTTTTTGGATTTAAAAAGCAAATAGCAATGTATTCAAATAAAACGACATATGCGCAGTAACATATAGTTTGATAACCACTGGTCTAGCTATACACAAGCGCAACATAGCGCGTTGTTATATTTAATTTATCGCCCCAAAGAAGTATTACTTCTAACGTGCGTACATAAGTACATGCACCGTTTTTTTTACATAGAATGATATTCAGTTTTATAGATTTAGCAATATTATTAAAGTAAACTCGAAGAATAAGTTATTTTAAGTTTTTAGACAACTCAAATTAAATAAATTAATAACTTGGAAAATTTTTAAAATATATTTCAGAACTTTAGAAATTTTTAATTATCAATTTGTTTTGTATAACACAAATTGAATAAAATAAAACTTTATTCGGTAAATTGAAAATGAAATTTTGATGAAAAAATTATTATGTATTTTCAGAAAACTCAAATAGAGTAAATACAGAATTTGTGGTTTTTCAAAAAACTTTGAAGATCATTAATTTACGCAAATAAAATTAATATTGGAGAAAACTCAATAAATAAATTATCTTAATTGTTCAGAAATATTAAATTTATAAAATTAAATACAGTCAAACCTCGATAGGTCGAAGTTGAAGAGAAACTAAAAATAATTCGCGTGATCAAAAATTCCAGCTATAGATATAAAAATATTTTTTAGTGTATGTTTTTAAAATTTACTTATTGTTTTTTTTTCTTAATAATTTTCTAGTGATTTCTTGCTAAAACCTAAATCTTGTGTCTTGTACAAGTTGTAATTAGGCTTCATTTCTGGAATAATTGTGTATGCTCATAACAGTTAAGTTGAGCCAAATTAATAGTTTTTTTCGGACTCATCAAATTCGGTTTTTTTTGTATGTCAAGGGGTTAATAAAAAAAAAAGAAAATTAAATAAATAGTTCTTTGATCTATCACAAGGAAGCAATTCCATTCTTAATTGGTATTGCACAAGAAAAAAAAATGTATAATTTTCAAACGCATAATTTATCAATCCCCTAAAGTTGAACTCATACATATTTAACGTAACGTGTAACTTTCATATTCATATTTAAATATGTATATCTTTCCGACTTCTACCTGTCGCTAATTTCTAATTGACATCTAACTGCAACACTAATATAAAAATTTAGTAAACAAACAAAAAATATCATCAACAATAAGTTAAAGTAAGACCAACAGTGCGTCGTTGCTTTCTTTGCCATTTCAAAATGCCAAAGTTGCCAATCGATGGTCTCGTCGAAAAAAATAAAACTACGGTCCTGAACGTGGGAACTCCCAGACTGTGAAGTTATTTTACCCTGTCCAAGAAGGGTGAGCTGGCCACGCGGCTTAAGGCGGAGGGGAAATTTTGTAATGTTCCCACGCTGTATCGGAATGTCGCTCCAGCATTAAACACTGATCACTAACACGTCTGACCTTTCGACGGGGTAGATCGTTTTTCGACTGTGAATTTTCGCGTTCGTAGCTCGTTTCGAAATCAGTTCACTGATCATCGACGGAATCGGAAGATCTTTTGTGTTGTACTTGACTCGAAACCGTCGCGCTGTTGAACGCTTACGTTACTTCGGAGTCGCCAGAAGTGAGTTTTAAGTTTTTCCGCTTAATTTTCATCTAATCAACGTTGAAAAAGTTGGTGGGCCCATTATCATAAAATCTGTGTAGTGCAAGACTAAATTACAAAGATTCGAAAGAAGATTTCCTCTTCCATCGAAAGAACACGTTTTCAATCTTATCTGTTTGTTTACGTTTTGCAGATTATCCGAAACCCATGCCAATTAGTGAAGACGAATATGAATCACGAACAACCTTCGAACCTTCTACAATGTCGAAAGCCGAACTTAGAAAGGTAATTTGATTTGTTACATCTTACAATTTGTTTATAAAATTCGACCATTGCAGACGCACAAACCCATTATGGAAAAACGACGACGAGCTCGGATAAATCATTGCTTAAACGAGATAAAAACCTTAATTCTGGACGCCATGAAAAAAGACGTGAGTACTATTCTTTCAATTTATTGTAAAAAGTGACCATCTCTTTGATAGTGAAACCTGTTTTACAGCCAGCCAGACATTCCAAACTTGAGAAGGCGGATATTCTTGAAATGGCGGTAAAGCATCTTCAAAACATACAGCGCCAACAGCTAGCCTTGGCCATGGCTTCGGATCCATCCATTCTCCGTAAATTTAAAGCAGGTTTCAACGAGTGCGCCGAAGAAGTGAACAGATACATAAGCGGCTTGGACGCCCTGGACGCCGGCCTGCAGCAAAGGATAGCGTCGCATCTTTCGAAATGCATCAGCGGCATCGAACAAATCGTTCACTTGAATTTTCCAGGCTTCGGCGGCATTCCTTTTCTATCCAACGCTAATAACATATTTTGTGCGTCCAACGCTAACGACAACGCGCCAGAGACGTCGGGGGATCAAAATAACAATCCCAGTATTCAGATTCCGCAAGGGGTGCATTTGATACCGAGCCGATTGCCCACGGGAGAACTAGCTCTGTTACTGCCCAACTCGAGCAATTTAACGTATTTATCTTCGATTTCGGCTTCTAACCAAAAGTGCCCAACATCGGCCCAAGAACAAAGTGGCAAATTTCCACGTCCAAGTGCTTTTGTTACGGTCGTTCCATCGTCGACGAGCTCGTCGAGAGCCAAAAGTCCATCTCAAACGTCTTCAAAGCCTTTGAGTCCGCCACAAAGTCCATCTTTTGGTAGTACCCCTGACGTTCGTCAGGACGAAGAAATACAAACTGCTAATCAATCGGTCAGAAATTCTCCATCGCCACGAGGATTTCGACCGGTAAATCCTTCTCAACGAATTCACATAAATTCAACGTTTCAATCAATAAATTCGTCAATTGAAACTCGTTCTTCAGTTTCTTCGGCCGCAGCTTTATTATCAGTACCAACCCCGTCGTCCAATGATTCCGTAATTCATTCCGAAATAAAAAGTATGCGTTTTCCCATCCAAAAATTTGTGAGCCCGCAAAAGCTGGTGGAGCCTCTTAGTATAATAACAAATCAAGCGGAACGTTTTAAGCACGGACAGATCTTGGAAGAAACCACTCATTGCGAAGAAAATTTTCAGCGCGGCGTTAAAAGGAAATGTGAGTTTCCGCAAGCGGGATTGTTAACTGTCGCTCCAAGTAATAAAATATTAAAGTCTTATCACGATTCGAATGTTGCCGATTTTGAAAGCGAGAAGGAGGATTTAAATGTTAAGTATGAGACCGTTCAAAAAACTTCTAATGTTTATAATATAAAATGTGAAAGTGAGTTAGTTTGCACAGAAGGAAACGCGAATGTTGAAAAGACGGATGCGCAAACTTCGGCACAACGGCCGTCTACGTCTTCTTCTTCTTCAAGTATGAGTAATGATATGTGGAGACCTTGGTGATAACTTCCTAAATTGTCTTTTATTTAGTTACCTTAGTAAACTTATTAAACAGATTTCTGATTAATTAATAGGTCGTCTTTTTAAGTGTTACTTGTCTGATATTGATGGCACAATACTTGTAAATATTTAAAATTGTAAATAAAAAGTGTGAAGCGATTGCAAACCATCGATACTTTTATAAATTAAATGTTTAATAAATTGCGTGGTTTTATTACAATGGCTTCTTAAGATAATTTTTGTTAAAATATAAAGAGGGATTTAATTTTGAATTTAAAAAAAAAAATTAATTAATTGTCTTAAAGTTAAAGGTTGTAAATTTCATTATTAGTACTTGAGCTTTTTAAAAATATTATCAAAGTTAAAAATACGAGTAGTTTGATTAAATCGGTTTTTAAAATTGAATTAGTTTTTCATATCCTATTATTTTAACGTGAAGCAATAAGACAACCAGTGCTATTAATTCTCAATGTAAGTGTAATATGCGCATTAGAAGTTTATGGCTGTTCCGAATATAATAAATTTATTTAAAATTATTGTATGTACACTGCCCGAAAAGGCTATTGGACCCCATGTTTTATTTTGAACTTAAGGCTGCGCGCCGACAAACAAAAATTGTAACAAGATCCAGGTGGCGAATACATCGCGTTATTGGAATTATTATCAATGTTACGGACCCACACTGAATAAACTACTCACCGCTAGGCGATCGGTGGTTGAAACCACGATTCACGTTTAAAAACCATTTGCTTTGAATACGATATATTTCATACGCATTATGGACATGATTTAATTATTTTTATTTGAACTTTACTTTTAAAACAACTTATTAATATACGATACTATGATTATTTTAATTTATTACATTAATCTCATTCCTGACTATTACTACATAAGTGCATCAAACATTTTCTTGTTTTGAAAAAGTGTAATAAAAAATAATTTAATATAGATTATTTACAAAATCATATTATATAAATATGATTATAAGACTTTTATTATACTTAAATGGTTTTGCGCTTTTTATTTGAACATTCGCTGCAATCTATGATTTAACGAAATTAACGAAAAAACTTTCGAGACGGTATCGCTGGAAAACGTTTTGCATGTGTTGTTCTCTACTCTTGTGTTGAACGCATATACAATTTTTTACATTTAGTGTGCTTGGGCGATATTTTCTATATTGCCTTTATTATTAATTGCCAAAAACCCGAGTTTCTTTGAGCAAAAAACCGTAAGTTTTCTGTTCATAAAAATTCTTTGATTACAAAAAAATTATCATTAAACTGAATTGCACGAGTGACCGGCGTCCAATGGTTTGTTTGTTTTAAAACAACCGTTTATATATACAGGGTGTCCCAAATTAACTAGGCTAACATGGTTATCTTTCTTATTAGTGGAGATAGAACTTTGGTTAAATGGGCAACATTTTGTAGTTTTAGGTGCCAATTCAGATTCCGTTAAGAAAATTGTAAAATTCCGAATAGTTGCAAAGTAATCGTAAAAAAACTTAAAATCGTTATTTTCTTTAATGTCAAATAACTATGTAATTATAAAATTTACAAAAAAAAGTTTAATAAAAAAGTTACTAGGTTTCATAAAATTCAGATAGAAATTAAGTCAAAATTAAATTCAAAATGGCGGCTTCCAAGAAATTGATACCAACTGTCTTATTTTAAATGAATGCCATCTTTACATAGTTAAATAGCATTTTTTTCAACCATGTATAACAACCCATATTTAAATAAAAAAATTATTAACAATATTAAATTTTTCTGTTTTAAATCAAATAGCCATGAATTATCAAAGAATAATAAAACAGCATAAGACAACGCAATGACATTATATTTATTTTTTGACTGATATATTATGTAATAATTATTACCTTATAAATAATTCAAAATGGCAAAATTTTTAACTGAGAAGTAATGTTTTGTACCTACATTAAATGTTACAAAAGCTCCTGCGTTGCTGCACAAACATACTTTAACAGTTTTCCAGAAAAACTATATAAAAACTCTATAGGTTTACACCCCGTAATTTTTGTTTAGACTCGTCAACGATACTTCTTTAACATTTGTTTATATAACAATAAATGATTGTGATTTTATCAATTTTTATTGGAATGTGTTAATGTATATGTTGTGTATTTAAATATATCCAGTTACTGATGGATATAACAAAAATAATAAATACTAGTAGTCTTAGCAACACTTAGTACATAGTAACATAACAAGTAAGGTTTGTGAATGTAAAGTTAAAAAACTATATCTTGTAATATTAAATAAATAATAAAGAACAAGATAAAACATGGCGCAGTCGAAAGTCAGTTAAAGACTAACAATAAGAACTTACGTAAAGCAGAAGAAAACAAAGGTTTCGAAGAACGTAAAAAAAAAATACAATAATTTTTTTTATTGTTGGAGTATTAAATTAAAAATGGAGTTTAATAAGCCAAGTATACTTCAGATAACCGGCAATTTAGAAACAAACTTTGAGCAATTCAAACAAGAAGTGAAAATATATTTTACAGCTACGGAAACAAATAAAAAATCAAAAGAAGTGCAAGTAGCTAGAATAAAAAATTTATTGGGAAGTGAAGGTCTGAAATTATACCGAACAATAACTACTGTTAAAGAAGAAGAAGAAACCGTTGATAGTATTATAGAAGTTCTAGGAAAACATTGTATTCCTACAAAAAATACAATAATGGAAATCTACAAGTTTTTTGCAAGAAAACAAGAACCGCAAGAACCATTCGAAAGATTTTATGCAGATCTAAGAACATTAGTAACACCATGCGAGTTTGGAGATCAAGAAGAAAAATTACTAAAAGTGCAAATTGTGTTGGGTATAAACTCAAAAAGTGTTCAAGAAAGACTACTTAGAGAAGATATAACTCTAGAAAAGTAATTTCCTTTTGTAAATCAGTAGAATTAGCAGAGAAGAACATGCAAGTAATAGAACAAGAGAAACGTCAAGTAAATGAAATGAAAAAGCAGACTCTTCAAAAACAAACAAGTAACGTAGGTAATAATTTTAAGAAATTTAGTAGTAACTATAGAAATAGAAAAATATGTCAAAGATGTGGTAAAAGTCATCCCAATAAGGAGTGTTGGGCTAAAGGAAAAACATGTAATAAATGTCAAAAAGCTAATCATTTTGCAAATATGTGTAAAACCCAAGAAAATAAGCAGCTAAATAAAAAAGCTCATGAAGTAATAGAAGAAAATATAAAAGATGATTTGAATGTAAACACAATTAATTATATAAATGGTATTAATTGTATAAATAAATTAGAATGGTACAAATATGTTAAAATTAAAAATAAATTTATTAAATTTAAATTAGACAGTGGAGCGCAAGTAAATATAATACCAAACTATTATGTACAAAAATATAAATGGAATAATTTAGTCAAAAGAGTAGACATGAAATTAGAAAGCTATGGAGGTTTTAAAATAGCACCAAAAGGTTTGCTAAAAACAAGTGTACAAGTTAGAAATGTAGAAACAATTGCAGAATTCCTAATAGTTGATTTAGTAAATTGTACACCGATATTAGGTCTCAAAACATGTATAGAATTAGGATTGTTAAAACGCATTGATACTGTCGCAGAAGAAATTAATGAAAGAACAAAATTCATTAATGAGAATAAAGATGTATTTACAGGATTAGGGGCATTTCCGGATAAGTGCACGATTAAAATAAAAGAAACGGCTAGTCCAAAAGCCATTCCTCCTAGAAGAATACCACTTAAAATTAAAGATACGGTAATAAATACATTAAAAATGTTAGAGGAGAAAGAAATAATAGTTCCTGTAGAAGAACCTGCAGATTGGGTTCATAATATGGTAATTGTAGAAAACCAGACAAATCACTTAGAATTTGTATAGACCCGGTTGAGTTAAATAAACATATACTAAGAGAATTTTATCCAATTCCAACTTTAGAAGAAATTAGTACTAAATTAGCACATAAAAAATATTTTTCTGTGTTAGACCTCAAAGATGGTTTTCATCAAATAAGATTAGATAGTGAGTCAAGTAAACTTTGCACATTTAGTACACCATTAGGATTGTATAAGTTCTTGAGAGCACCGTTTGGAATAACATCTATTCCAGAAATATTTCAAAATTAACACAAAAATATTTTGGGAATATTCAAGGAGTTAGTGTTTATTTTGATGATATTTTATGTTATGCAAGTACTGAAGATGAATTAAAATGATTCTTGATAAAGTAATACAAACAGCTAGAAAATACAATATTAAATTTAATCCTAATAAGTTACAGTATTTCGTAAAAGAAATTAAATATTTTGGATTAGTTTTTTAAAGAACAAGGTATGAAACCAAATCAAGAAAGAATTGAAGTCATTAAAATTTAAAACAACCGACAAATAAAAAGAGTTACAGCAAATATTAGGTATGATAAATTTTTTAAGAAATTTTTTACCAAATCTATCTGAAATAATATCACCATTAAGACAATTGTTAAAGAATAATATAGAATGGATTTGGACAAATACTCATGAACAAGCATTAAATAAGATTAAGGACATGGTCTGTGAAATTTCTATTTTAGCTTCATTTGACCCTAAGAAACAAATTGAGATACAATGTGATGCGTCTAAAGATGCAATTGGATGTTGTTTACTACAAGAAGGTAAAACAATAAGTTTTGCTTCAAGATCCTTGTCAGAAACTGAATGTAATTACGCTCAAATTGAGAAAGAATTGCTTTCTGTTAGTTTTGCTTGTAAAAAATTTCATAATTTAATTTATGGTCATAAAATTAAAATATTTAATGATCATCAACCATTGATATCAATAGTAAAAAAAGATTTAGATAAAATTAAAAACAATAGGTTACGTAGACTAAGATTGTCATTATTAATGTATGATTTTGAACTTAATTATTTACCTGGAAGTAAAATGTATATAGCAGATTTACTCAGTAGAAATATAATACATAAAAAAGAGAACGAGGATGAGATAATGCAAGATGTTGTGCATGCACTCACCATTGGAAGATGTGGAATGAGCGAAGAAAAAATTATACAATTTCAAGAAGCTACTGAGAATGATCAAATATTAAATCAAGTATTAAAATGGTATAACAAAGGTTGGCCAAATAAATGTAATGAAGAGGAGAAATTAAACATTATTGGAAACTACGAAATGATATTTTTGTAGAAAATGGATTAGTTTACTATCAAGATAGACTTATAGTACCATCTTCGTTGAAGAAGTACATGTTAAATATATTACACGAAACTCATTTAGGAATAGTAAAAACTAAAGCAGTGGCACGAAATAACTTATATTGGATGGCTATGATGTCAGAAATTGAAAATTATATAGGAAATTGTAATATATGTTTGAAATACAGTAGATCAAAACAAAGGAACCATTGCAAAGTCATGAGATACCAAAATACCATTTTTAAGGTAGGCGTTGATATTGCCGAACATGCTGGTTCTAGTTATTTAATACTGTATGATTACTACTCGAGGTGGTTAGAGATTGAGAAATTAGGGAGCAAAAATACTAATGCAGTTATTGATAAATTTAAACAAATATTTAGTAGAAATGGAATACCTGCTATAGTGATATCTGATAATATGCCATTTGGTAGTTACGAGATGAACAAGTTTGCAAATCAATGGAACTTTCAGATACAGACTTCTAGCCCCCATTACCCTAAAAGTAATGGTTTAGCTGAAAAAGGAGTAGATATAGCAAAAACAATGTTAAGAAAAGCTAGTGAAAGTAATCAAGATTTAGAGTTATATTTGTTAAATTATAGAAATTCACCAGTATCAGGTCTTGGTTGCTCTCCAGCTCAGATATTAAATAGTAGAATGTTGAGAACAAAAATTCCTGTAATTAATCAAGCTTTAGAACCTAAGTTAATAGATAATAATGTTAAACAAACAATGTTAAAAAACCAAGAAAAACAAAAGTTATGGTATGATAGAAATGCTGCTAAAAGACAACAGACATTTACCAGTGGTCAAAAGTGTTATTACAAAATATCAAAACTTTACAATGGGAACCCGCCATAATTATAAAACCATTGGAAAAACCTAGATCATATTTGGTAAAGACGATATGCAACAAATATTATAGAAGAAATTCGATACATATCAAAGAAAGATACAACGATTCTGTTCGCTTTGATATGAACTTAAATGGAAGAGAATTAGAACCTAAATCAGAGACTACATCGAGTCTTCGTAGATCTCAAAGAATAAGACACCCTGTAGTTAAACTACAGTTGAGTTAAAAGGGGCGTGTTGTGTATTTAAATATATCCAGTTACTGATGGATATAACAAAAATAATAAATACTAGTAGTCTTAGCAACACTTAGTACATAGTAACATAACAAGTAAGGTTTGTGAATGTAAAGTTAAAAAACTATATCTTGTAATATTAAATAAATAATAAAGAACAAGATAAAACAGTATATACTAGATTTCACACGCGCAATTTTACACGAATTTTGTCCGCTACGCACATCACTTTAGTGAATTTGGTTACCCGCTTAAAATGTGTTAATATTTAAAAAGTAATTTTTAACCCTTTGAACTCAATATTATAATAAAGATTTTTAATATTATTTATTTTTACATTTATAATAAGTTAAATGATTTTAATTAAACTTTTGTGCGTAACGTTTCCAATACTAAAATTACTGCAATTTTTAATTATTTATATACTACTCCTGACCCACAATAGTTGTCATATTTCGCTTTTAAATTTTATCCCAAAAATTAACATTTTAATTATCCACTATAAAAGAAATATATGTATTGGGGTGCTTCGTTTTTAAACAATTATTTTTGCGGTCCAAAAAAGTTATTGCGTTTTGAAAGTTTCATTTTAAAGCCAAAATAAGTCGACCATTACATAACTTTTATTACATTGTAAATTGTAAGTGTTTCAGCTTTGATCATTAATATATAATTTTTTTCTCAAGCGCGTACGTCGAATTTTGACTAAAAATTAGAAGACTATAGTAGGGTCGTTCAAATAGCTATTTCGGCCAGTATACTTCTAATACTTTATTAAGGGTAGATTAGAGTGATAAAACTTGAATGAAAGTCAAATAAAAAAATATTTTACCTAATCAAATTTAATTGTGTTCTCCAAAATTTAAAAAAGCAATAATTTTTTTAATTATTAAGTTGTAGTATATTGTACACGGAGAAAAAAATATCGTTATAATAACCATACGTATCCTTATTATAGCTATCCGTTGGATAGTTATCTTTCACAGGGATACGCCGTATAGCTAATTTAGCTATCCAGAGTATCCTTATTGCGGATCGTTATAGTAACGATCCGTATTACTGTTTTAGACATTCAAAAGATTCTTGTCATAGTGATTTAACGGATATGCACAGAGAACAAAATATCGTTATAATAACCATACGTATCCTTATTATAGCTATTCAAATCCTCAAATTAACTATCCAGTTACCTACACGACGGATACTGCACACGTTCACGAGAGCTTTTCGTTTGAACGCTTGAATCAAATAAATGAATCCTTATTATAAGTATACTATGGAGAGCTGTTTTGATCATACTATGGATTGTCAAATTGACTTATAAATATCATTAAATTAGACATTCGAATTCTTGTCAGAACAATACGTCAATTGGGTATACCTTAGATAGTTATATTAAGGATATTTTTTTCTCCGTGTATGATTAATTTTAATCTTTGTTAAATTTTAAAAATCATATATACTCATAAAAGATAGAGAACAATATTAAAACTTTTTAAATTAACAATATTAATGAAGATTTAGATAAAATTATTAACAGCAAATAACTAAGAAAGTTTTATGTACATATTGTCTGTCGTTATTGAAGGCATTCATAATTACTTATTATTTATTAAATAGCAAAATTTTAATTATATTAAAAATTGGTATTTAATACAAGTACATATATGTTTTTCATTTTTAAAAATAAACCATTTCTATTTGTGCACCGTTTGTGTACAACTAAAAATGCATATGAGTTTATCAAAATAATAAACTCGAAAATAATAAGAAAGATAGTAAATTTTATTACAACTTGCAAAAAGTTTTTCATTCTTTCTTTGCGATGACTGTAATTTTATTCATAATTAGTAATATAAATAATAGGGGGACCGAAAAGTAATGTCGTTTTTTTACATTAAATTCAAACAAATAAATTTTTAACAATATTTTATTTTTAATCAATGATGTAATCACCCTCGTTATCAACAACCTTTTGCCATCTAGTCTGCAAATTTTCAATGCCCGATCGATAAAAACCAATTGGTTTTTGAGAAAAATATGTGGAGATGGCATTTTGGATATCATCTAAATTTTCAAATTTTTTGTCACAAAGAAAGTGTTGTAGCGATCGAAATAAATGAAAATCCGATGGGGCAAGGTCGGGCGAGTATGGTGGGTAAGGCAGTACTTCCCACCCCAATTTATTAATTTTTTCTAGGGTTCGTTTTGCACAGTGCGGTCTTGCATTATCATGGTGCAGAATAACGCCTTTTCTATTGACGATAGCTGGATACTTTTCAATTAAAGCTTGATTAACTCGATCTAATTGTTCACAGTAAAGGTCTGCATTAACAGTTTGTTTAGATTTTAACACTTCAAAATAAACTATTTCGCGAATACTCCACCAAACCTGGTTTTGCAGTACTTCGTAGCGGTTCATTTGGAGAAAGCCATTGCCTTTTTCGTTTCGGATTGTCATAAAGGACCCATTTTTCATCTCCAGTAATCGAGCGATCAAGAAACGATTCTGTAGTGTGCCGCTGAAGCAATAAGTTGCATGTGTTCGATCGGTTAGATATGTTCTCCTCAGACAAATTATGCGGAACCAAACACCTGCTCTGTTTTTTTTTACCAATCTGCTGTAAATGTTCTTGGATAGTGGACCAAGGTTGGTTAAGCGTGTTTGACAGTTCCTCGATTGTCTGACAGGGATTTGCTTCCACTTCTGCCCTTAAAACATCATTGTCTAAAATTGTTGGTCTTCCTGATCGATAAGAGTCAAACAGATCAAAATTACCAGATCTGAACTTGGAAAACCACCTTTGGCATTTACGAATGTCTAATGCACTTGGATAAACATCGCAAATGTTTTTGGTAGCAATTGTGGCATTACTACCCTTGCGAAACTCAAAAAGCATACAATGTCGAATATGTACCTCTTCTGGTATTTGGCTGGCCATTTCACCCAAACTTACAAATATAAAATAAGATTTAAGTTTTTACAAGCTAACAAGTCACTTTAAACATAAAATTTCTTTGGAACGACTTTGAAGTCCTAAACAGCTGAAAAATGTTTAACAAATATTGACATGCGCAAAAACGACATTACTTTCCGGTACCCCTGATATTTACAACCCTTAACTATAAGAAATACAAACTTTGTGTATTTTTTAATATGCCATGAATAATTATTTATATTTTAAAAACTTATAAAGGGCTTACATTTATTTTTAATGTCGTGTGCTTTTTAAAAGTTTGTTTCTTTTAAACATCTTTCAAAAGAATTAAAATATTTTGGCTAAAAATAGAATTTATAGTTTGCAGGGGTAAAATGTAATAATTGTAAGAAAATAGTTAAGAGGCCTCTTCGCTGTTTCGTAATTTTGTACTTGTTGTACTCCGTTATAAATCAATATTTTTTGATCGGGTTTTCACTAATTGATTAGTAGGGCCTTTGTCGATCCGGGTAAGTCATAGAAATTAATATATAATAAAAATTTGAATTTTCTTTTTGTTATTAAAATAATTTTTTGAAACATAATACCTTACCCGTAAGTATCTTATATTTTTAGTCGCATTGGCGCAAAATTTAATATTTTTTAACATTTAACAATTCATTAAATCCATTACGAAAATATTAGAAAATAAGTGCCAGCAAGTGCTGCCCGGTGGTGGATAAAGCTGTAAGCTTGCGTGAAATAGCATTTGACAACATTGTCAAGAGTTTAGGCTTGGACGTAAGATAGATTCTGAATAAGCACATATCTGACCAGCTTCGCGAAATAGCGTTTAATTTACTCTGCTATAATCCCGTAGTGTTTCATAGGGTTTTCACCAATAAATTAATTAGCCTTTTATTCATATGTGAAATTAATAGAAAGTAATTTATAACACAACTTTTTAGTTTTCTTTGTTATTAAAGTACTACCTGAAACTTTTATTATTTGCATAATACCACGATTAATCAATATTTTCTTATGGAGTTTAATAATAACTTATTATGTGAAGTTCATGAAAAGAAACTTATGACTAAAAATACTCCTTTTTTTATTATTAAACTTTGTGTTGTTACACTTTTACAAAATAATAAATATGTATCTATAAATGGCCTTTTACGTTACTTGTTTAATATACCATAGTATATTATTACTTCCGCTTTTATACCTATATACAAATCTTCTATTACACATGAATATGAGTGCAAAGATAATCATCTTTCCTGTAAAAACTGTAAATATGTTTTATTAGGGTACTTCGTTTTAAACAATTTTTTTGCGGTTCACAAACAAAATAATAATAATAATAAACATCGAAAAATAAATTTCAGTCCTGAATTTTAATTCTAAGTAATCGCTAGTCGATTTTAAAATTTTCCCATTTACTTAACATGTAAATTTTCAGTTTTTTTTTTCAATTATCTATATCTCTGTTGTATTTTATGCAATGGTCTTGTTCTTTATGGAAAATTGTAGAGAAAATATCAATCTTTAAATGTGCCCAAAGTGGAATCTATGAAAATTGAACGGTTTTATTTCTAAATAATCTTAACATTATTTTTTATCAATTTTAGCGGGGATTAGGGCAAAAACGAAAATAACAATTTTAAAGGAAATTCAATTTGCTACAAAAAAAGGTCATCAGAGTCTAAGCTGTAAAACTCTTAGATAATGAGATAAATAGATGCGAAGGTATAAAAATCTAAAATATTACTGTATTATGGAGTTTATCGTTTTAAAAATTACATTTTTAATTTTCATTTAATTTAATTTTTATTTATCAGCTTTACAGCTTACACTCTAAAGACCTTTTTTTGAAGAAAATCGAGTTTCCTCCGAAATGGTCATTTACGTGTTTTGCTCTAAGCGTAGCCGTTTATGAGAAAAATACAAAAAACGATAAAAATAATATTGAGATTTTTAGGGTGAAACCGTTACATAAGTTACATAAATCCGTTCTCAGCACTTTTAAAGATTAACATTTTTTGTACAAATTGCTGTAAAGAACAAGATAATTGCATAAAGTATAGCAGAGATATAAATGAATGAAAAAAAACTATAAATTTGCATGTTAAGTAAATGGGAAAAATTTAAAATGAATTATGAAACACTTAGAATTAAAATTATGAACTGACAATTCGTGAGAATTACTTTTTCGATGTTTAGAACAATATTTTGTCTATAGCCGCCAAAAAAATGTTTAAAAACGAAGCGCCTTAATGTTTTATACAGGTAAAGGTGTTTGAGATTCATCACAATATTATTTTTAAAAATATGTACCTATTCAGAAAAGTGTTTAAAGATCTCACAATAGTTGTTTTTTTTTTATTAATATAAAGAAATAAAGAAAGAACTATTATTTTCCGTAATTCGGACTTTTCCCCGAAAATAAAAGTTATTTTAATCAATTACTGAAAAACCGATAAGAAAATATTGATGAATGGTCGAATTATTCAAATACCGTTTGCATGTATTAATTTCTGCTCTAGTAGAACTTTATTTTGAAAATGAAGGCAACGTGATACGCGTGAATACAACGTTGCCACATAGTGTTATTGCCTTTTTTAATAAAATATGTACGTCGCTTGACCAGTGGATATCTCTACATTCGTCAATGTCATCCATATTATAGAATAGTGTCTGAGCTAGATCGGAGCGTTTGCGTTTGTGTAGGGATGGGTATAGCTCCCAGCGAAGACGTAAGGTGACTGTTTGTTTACGTCGGAAAAAGTCACGTGCAAGAGAGGCCTCTTAAGAGGGATCCCTACCCGTCTTAAAGTTTCTGCTGCGGGGCAACGGTACGGGCGGAAGGTTTAAAAAAATAAAGGTAGGCGTCGCCAATTGAAGGTATATCATCGACCTAAATTGGCATGAGAGTATTCATTTAGTTTTACTCTAGAATAGTAGCTCAATGATTTCGGAACGGAGAAACCAGATTTCCAGCTACTCCCACATTGCAATTTACATTTCTTATTTCTATCACCTTGGTTAAAAGTTTAAAGGTTATTGTCGGATTTACAGGGGAAAAGTGCCGCCGCAAATAATGAACTAATGTTTTTCTGGAATGTATCATTAGTAATCCTTTGGAAGTTTTTAGCCCTCTAACTGTTTTTGAACAAAACATTAATTTCAATTTTTGGAAAATTTTGTTTCTCAAAACGGGTTTTTCGGTTTGATCGCGCCTGAGATATGTTAGAGGCATATATTTGATCTATAATTAAAAAAAACAATTTTAATTATTGCAAAAAATATAATTTTTATAAATTTAAATTTTTTAAAGTGACATGTTGGGTACTTCTTCATTAGGGACACCCATAATTTTTTTACTAGTAATTGCGTATTTACTAATATATAATTATATATTTATTTCAAATTTTTCTGTTTGGGACAACAGAGTTTAATATTCAAAAAACAAGATAGCGGTGTAAATGTATTTCAATACACACGTAATACATACTAACTACTTTATTTCAGACAATGTCATTAATTCTATTTGTCATAAGTTAGAGATTTTCGAATATAATAAATATAATAAATAGCGAAGACGTAAGGTGCCTGTTTGTTTACGTCGGAAAAAGTCACGTGCAAGAGAGGCCTCTTAAAAGAGCGACTGAAAGTAATGGTAACGAGAATAACTATTTTTGTTTCTAAATTAGAAATACAGAATATTTTTTAAATTGCTGTTTAATTTTTTTTTAATTAATTTAAACTTGTTAATTAAAATGTCAATCGATTAAACAGTAATTGGGACGAAACATTTTGTTATATAGTTTCTTTAAAGAAAACTATTAATCCATAAGATACATATGTATGTGTTTACGTATGTAGGTACAGTCAAAGCTCCTTATTCGCGGGGTGATACGTTTCGTAATTATGTCGCGAATACGGTATAGTAATTTGTGTGGTAATATAAGGAATGCGTTCCCAGGTTAGAAAATTAAAACAAAATCATAATAAAAGCATTTTAATAAGCGATTTTTAAACAATTTAAAGAATCTTTTTATTTAAAAAGTTCTCTTTTTCTTTAATTTCTCTCGGTATTATACATTGCACTGATTTGGAAATGAAATGATAAGTTGAAGTAATAAAACAAAAAATCGGCATCGTGGTGGAAACGGCTTTTATCAAAGGCCATAGCGGCACGTGTAAGGTTCGGATTCAAGAATAAAGAAATTTTCAGCCGCAAAGACAGCAAGTGGTCGCAATACTGATAACGCAAATAACGGACGTGAATAAGGAGGTTTGACCGTAGGTATAAATTTTTTAAAAGAAACGAAACAGATGGAAATAATCTTTAATAAAATTAATTTTAAAAAGATTGCTAATAATTCAGTTAAACTGATCTGTTGATAAATAAAATACATAAATAATATTAGAAAAATTAACTTACCTGTTGTAACTTTCTTCCGATATGAAAGAAAATTCATTTAAAGGTGTGGGAGAATTGGAATTCAAACTAGGCACATTAGAGTGTCTATAGTCATAATTCCATTTGGATTTGCACCAACACTATTTAAAAAAACAACTATAAATTATAAGAAAATAAATACTCTTATAAACAAACCGTTGGACGTTGGTTAGTACTTTACTTCGATTAAGTGCTTGCCTTTTGGCAAACGAAGAATTTTTATGGTTGCTTAATTTACGCTTCTGACTCAATGCAATCCGCGTTTTTGGCATTTTCGTAAAATAAAAATATTTCACTTAAATGACAAAAAAAAATTATACATGTACGATACAATTCTTCAGACGATAAAGTATACAAATTATTACTAAAACAACATAAAGTATAGAAGTTGTTACTTTCAACAAATGACGTAATACCGATATAAGAACGGATCGGAAAAGGAAACGGGCATAGTGGTCCAGAGATACGAAGAAAAGAGACCATTGTTAATAAAATTAGATTATCGAAGTGTTAATAAGTAGTTATAAAAGAATTATAAGGGATGTCTTCTGATCTAACATATAATTTAGTTTATTGTAGTAAGGTCTATTTTGTGAAAATATAAAAATATCTTACAAGTCAGAAGTGGGATAGTGTGCAAAATGAGTACACCTCCACCCCAATCGCATAGCTCAAACCGCCTGCCTGATGACAATGACCGAACATGGAAGACAAAATATAACAAGCTGCAGAAGGAATACGAGCAATTGATAGAAAAGCAAAGGACACAATCTGAGGATTCGTGAATTAGCGAACAAGCCAGTGTTACTAGTGAAATGGCTATGACGTCAGAAAGACCAGCTACTTCCTATACGAGGCCCCACGTGGGGGATTAAAAATTTAATACCCGCATATAATCCCGATGAAGAAAGAGATACCGTGGAAGAGTGGGTCAATAAGGTAGATGAAGTTGCACGAAGGTACTCCTGGAATGATAACGACACCCTGCGATTAGCAACTCTACGATTACGTGGTCACGCTCGTGAGTGGTTCGAGAGACAAACTTGTATTAATATGAAGTGGATGGACCTCGCACAGAGTTTGACACAAAAGTTTAAAACAATAATTCGTTTTTCAAATTTGTTACGAAGTGCAGCAAATTACGAGGCTCGTTTGGGACAGTCTTTAGGAGATTATTGTTTCTGTAAACTGCAAAAACTGCAAAAACTGCAAGCGCTGAGGTGCAACATTAACGACAAATGTATGATCGATGCGGTAATCGGAGGAATTCGAGACGAAAACATTGCACGAACCTTAAGTTCTATGAGATTCGCGGATACTGACGATATGTAGGGGGAAAGTGGCATGAAACAGCCAGTTTTAAAAAAAGGGATAAATAATATAGAAGGACATAAATAAATCAAATTTTTTTTTAAATCTGTAATTGTTCATGCATTTATGTACGTAATGTCATAAAACATTTTTCAAAATTAACGATATTTTTCGACTTCTAATCATTTATAAAAAAAATAAAATTTGGCTTTTTCATAACCTATAGGTATTGAAACAGCCAACCCAATTTTTGAAAAAGCCATGTTCTTATTACAAAATTAAAACTGCACATTAACGAAGATATTATTTAATAATAATCTTAAGCTATAATTTTAGATCTTATATAATTATAAAACGTTTTAAATAAAGCAAACTCTCGATAAAATATTTACTTACATAAATCTAAGAAACTGTCAAAAAATTTGACGTTTGAGATCAATCATTGCAAAAACTTAAAAACGTTTTTAGCAAAAATAATGCAATTTCCTTTTACGCCACAGGATTTATATGCCCAACCATTACAATTTTGCATCGGTACCACTCTTGATTGCTGTTACTACAATTATTATTGCATTTTATGCAATTAAAAGGTGGCTTTTTCATTACACTGCAGTCCGGCTATTTCAAAACATATTCTCTCAAGAAACAAAATCTCGAAAATTACTATGAAATCAAAGATTAGTCTACAAAATATATACGTTATTAGAAGGCCTAATATATCTATAAAATTATAGTGTAATCATATTATTATTAGTTTTGTACGTATAAGCGTTAGAAAACAAATAAACTGAACTCAAAACCTTACTTTTTGACGACAAAATCTTCAATACGTCGTATCGGCGCCGTTTATTGACGGTGAACGGTGGAATTTTTGTGGGGGATATCTGGCTAGTGTTGCTATCTTAAAATAATAATACATGAAAGATTCGTATGAAAACTACCGCGTAATTGATGATGGCTTTTTCAAAACTTGGCTGTTTCATGCCACTTTCCCCCTATAGCAAAATGCGCACAATGGGAAACGTCCCATTAGTTACACACAAGCGTACATACGAAATTAGCGTTAGTGTCGCGAACAAAAAAAAACCGTCCCCAACGGTTCGCAACACGTTACAACAACAGAACCCTCGAGTTCTCCAAGTACTGTGTTACAATTGTAAGCAAACAGGACATTTGGCAAGAAACTGTCCTAGGCCAAAACTAGAGTGTAGAAAATGTCACAAATTGGGACATTTGGCCGCGAAGTGTCGCAAAGTACCTGAAGCAAACGTTAATGAAACGACCGTAGGCGAAAATAATAAGATACCCATAAAAATATATTTATCGTACCAGCTAAAATAAACAGTTATAAAATAAAATGCTGAATTGACTCCGGTAGTTCAGCAACCCTTATAAAACTTTCGATAGCACAAAAATTGAATTTGAAAATAGGATACGGCGTAAAAAGTGTCATACGCAGTTTTATAGGAACGACCACAATAAGCAACGCTAAAGTCGTCGTAAATATCCAAATAATGGGCGTCTCGGCAACTGTCAATGCGATCGTTTTAGGCGACGAAGAACTTATGCACGACATAATAATAGGCCGAGATTATTTGGATCAGATGCACGTTTTATTAATTAAACGACAAGATGACATCATTTTACGCACATTACCAAATATGAAATATAACGACATCGAAGAAACGATGACTGTTAGTGTCAACAAAGGATTTACAAATGACGAAGTAGTGATTGGAGAAATACAAGATGCCGACAAAGTGAAGTTGTTAGAACTATTAAATAAATCTGCTGAATGTGTGTCAACAAATAAATTAAGAAGAACTGATTTAATTGCGATGAAAATAAAATGCGTAAGTGACGTACCTATTGTGTATCGACCCTACCGTATGCCCGAAGTTGAAAACGCTATAGCACGTGATTTGATTAAAGTATTATTGGACAACAATATAGTTCGCGAATCGTGTTCACCCTATGCCAGCCCCATAATGCTAGTGAAAAAGAAGACTGATGACTATCGACTAGTCGTAGATTACAGACGTTTAAACGCAATTACTATAAAAGATAGATACCCCCTACCCAGGATTGAAGATCAAATTCATAAACTGGGTGGAAATAAATATTTTACGGGACTAGATCTTGCTCAGGGATTTTACCAAGTACCAATGGAAGAAGAATCCGTTGAGAAAACCGCATTTGTGACTCCGGACGGACATTACGAGTTTCTACGTATGCCTTTCGGCCTCAGCAATTCACCTGCAGTATTTCAAAGACTTATTAATAAAGCTTTGGGTGAACTGAAAGATTCTATCGCTTTTCCTTATATAGACGACATAATTATTCCATCGGTAACTGTAAAAGAGGGATTGGAACGCCTGGAGTTAGTTTTGATAAAGTTACGCGATAACAATTTAACATTGAGACTAAGTAAGTGCAAAATTTTACAAACTTTAATTGACTATTTGGGCCAAGAGATTAGTGAGAAAGGTGTAAAGCCCGGGAAGCGCAAAATTGAAGGTGTTCTACAAATGCAAGCTCCAGAAAATGTTAAACAAGTGCGTCAATTTGTTGGGTTAGCAAGTTATTTTCGTAAATTTGTGGCAAATTTCTCGATTATGGTAGAACCATTAACTCGATTGACCCGTAAAGATGTTCCTTGGATCTGGAATACGGAACAGGAACAAGCATTTCAACTGGTAAAAGATGTTCTAACTACACGACCCATATTGGCCATATTTGACCCAGAGTTGCCTACCGAACTGCATACAGACGCTAGCAGTATAGGGCTAGGAGCCGTCTTGTTCCAATTTAAAGATAAAGAAAAACGGGTAATCGGTTATTTTAGTAAACAAACTACAAATGATCAACGACATTACCACTCGTATGAGTTGGAAACTATGGCCGTAGTGTACGCGTTACGATTTTTTCGTGTCTATATTTTGGGATTACACATAAAAATAGTGACCGACTGTAACGCACTTCGCACTACATTTTCAAAAAAGGATTTATTACCTCGAGTAGGAAGATGGTGGTTAGAAGTGCAAGAGTTTAATTTTAGTATAGAATATCGCCCCGGAACAAGGATGGCACACGTCGATACATTAAGTCGCTATCCAATTGGATCGGTAGAAACTAATCAGATAGACGTAACGGAAGAAGACTGGATTTTAGCAGCACAACGACAAGACGAAGATATATCCAGAATATGTAATATTATACGGGAAAATAAAAGAAACAGTGAAACTAAACATTATTTTGTCGACTACGAAGTAAAAGGGGGTAAATTGTACCGAAAACTGGAGTCGCAAAAAAGTGCGTGGGTAGTGCCAAAAGCAGCTAGAATGCAAATTTGTCGCCTGTGCCACGATGAATCAGGACATTTCGGTTTGGAGAAAACGCTCAGAAAAATCCAAAGTAACTATTGGTTTGCCGGAATGCGAAAATTTGTCAAAAAATATGTGAATGCGTGCCTAAACTGTATGTACTATAAACACAATGCAACTCAGAAGCAAGGTAGATTGCATGTCATAGAAAAAACGCCAATACCCTTCCATACAATCCATTTGGATCATGTAGGACCATTTGAGACCAGTACGAAAAGGAATAAATACTTGCTAGTGATAGTGGATGGTTTTACAAAGTTTACCATCGTAGAACCTGTACGGGACACTAAAACCAAATCGGTAATAAAGGTCTTGACTAACATTGTGTACTTATTTGGCGTACCACATCGAATAATTAGTGACCGAGGAAGTGCTTTCACTTCACAAACAATCAAAATATTTTGTAGTACATACGGAATTAAACATGTAGGGGGAAAGTGGCATGAAACAGCCAGTTTTAAAAAAAGGGATAAATAATATAGAAGGACATAAATAAATCAATTTTTTTTTAAAATCTGTAATTGTTTATGCATTTATGTACGTAATGTCATAAAACATTTTTCAAAATTAACGCTATTTTTCGACTTCTAATCATTTATAAAAAAAATAAAATTTGGCTTTTTCATAACCTATAGGTATTGAAACAGCCAACCCAATTTTTGAAAAAGCCATGTTCTTATTACAAGATTAAAACTGCACATTAACGAAAATATTATTTAATAATAAACTTAAGCTATAATTTCAGATCTTATATAATTATAAAACGTTTTAAATAACGCAAACTCTCGATAAAATATTTACTTACATAAATCTAAGAAACTGTCAAAAAATTTGACGTTTGAGATCAATCATTGCAAAAACTTAAAACGTTTTAGCAAAAATAATGCAATTTCCTTTTACGCCACAGGATTTATATGCCCAACCATTACAATTTTGCATCGGTACCACTCTTGATTGCTGTTACTATAATTATTATTGCATTTTATGGAATTAAAAGGTGGCTGTTTCATTACACTGCAGTCCGGCTATTTCAAAACATATTCTCTCAAGAAACAAAATCTCGAAAATTACTATGAAATCAAAGATTAGTCTACAAAATATATACGTTATTAGAAGGCCTAATATATCTATAAAATTATAGTGTAATCATATTATTATTAGTTTTGTACGTATAGGCGTTAGAAAACAAATAAACTGAACTCAAAACCTTACTTTTTGACGACAAAATCTTCAATACGTCGTATCGGCGCCGTTTATTGACGGTGAACGGTCAAATTTTTGTGGGGGATATCTGGCTAGTGTTGCTATCTTACAATTATAATACATAAACGATTCGTATGAAAACTACCGCGTAATTGATAATGGCTGTTTCAAAACTTGGCTGTTTCATGCCACTTTCCCCCTACTTAATGCAATTGCCACACCACGCGCTAACGGGCAGTGTGAACGTTATAATAAGACGATAGTGTCTGCTCTATCGGCTACGTCAGCAGGTGATTCTGAAGAAAAATGGGATTTACACGCTAAGAAAGTTCAAGGGGCTCTGAACACTACATTCAATAAAGCCATAAATACAACGCCAATAAAAGCTCTCATTGGTTATCAGTCGACATGTACAACAGAGTCAGTTATATTGAATGCTGTGCAAAAGGAACTAGAACGGATAGATATGGAGGAGTTACGCCAAGAAATAAGCAAACATATAACTTCAGATCAAAAACGACAAAAGGAACGTTACGATAAAGTGCGAAGAAAAGCAACACGTTTTAAAGAGGGTGACGTAGTGATGGTGCAGATAACGAGTGAAGCTGCAACTGGTTCGTCTCGTAAGCTGAGACCAAAGTACAAGGGTCCGTACCAAATCGGAAAGGTGTTAAGTAACGATCGTTATGTAGTAAGAAGTTTGAATGAAAGATACAGACGCAATCCTATGGTGATGGCCGTAGAACGGCTAAAGCTGTGGAAAGGAGTAGTATAGGCAGAATGACGACGTTCACAATCGTACGAGTGTCATGTAAGTATAATAAACGAGTTGGGTTTATAGCCCTTACAAAGAGTTTCTAACGACCAGTTAACGAAAAACGAAAATAGAGTTGTGTACTCTAATCATAGTTGAGTTGCGTACTCAAAATAACGAAAAACAAAAGTAAAGTTGTGTACTCTAATCATAGTTTGAGTTGCGTACTCAATAAGGGAACAAGGGACGAAAAACGCGTTGTGTACGCTAATAAGTTTTGCAAATAAGTATTGCAAATAGAGTTGCGTACTCTATAAACAAAGTAGAGGAGTTAAAGTTAAGTAAAGAAATGAGTCGTGCACTCAATAAAGAAATAAAGGAAAAGAATACGGAAGTGTATCGTATTAAAGGGACTGACCTACAAGAGTGTTAAAAATTGGGTCACTTGGAAGGTTGCGGCCTTCATTAATACACTTTATTTGTTTACAGCAGCCACAACAGTCTGGGGACAGACTGGGGTAGTCGGATAGCCGAATGTACGATACAATTCTTCAGACGATAAAGTATACAAATTATTACTAAAACAACATAAAGTATAGAAGTTGTTACTTTCAACAAATGACGTAATACCGATATAAAAACGGATCGGAAAAGGAAACGGGCAGAGTGGTCCAGAGATACGAAGAAAAGAGACCATTGTTAATAAAATTAGATTATCGAAGTGTTAATAAGTAGTTATAAAAGAATTATAAGGGATGTCTTCTGATCTAACATATAATTTAGTTTATTGTAGTAAGGCCTATTTTGTGAAAATATAAAAATATCTTACATACACTACAAATACAAATCTGCATCCACTACAAAAGCAATGGACTCTGATTCTGAACGATAAATACAAATTTTATCGCCTTTTTGTATTTTTAGGTGTGAGTGGGGTAAAATAATAACCACTGAAGTAATTCAATACTTTTTATCTCTTTTTATAAGCACACTTTATAATATAGCCAATGTCAGTTTTTAATAAAGCAACGACTTTTGAATGGGTGGGGGTAATTATAAATTATAAATACATACATATATGATTATATATGATGTATATTATAGGTATTTTATATTTATTTTAAAGAAGTTAAAACTTGTTAATAAAGCGGAAGCGTGTTAATAGTTTAATAATATAAATTATTATTAATTGTTTAGAACTTTTTATAATTATATTCTCGTAAACACAATAAAGACGCAAAACGCATGTTACGAATACGGCCGATCATAAAGAATTTAACTAATATTGTAAAAGGTAAAAGGACAGCATATTTATAACTAGACAAATGTTTTTTATATAAAATAAGTAATATATATGTGAGCAATCATTTTTTTTTATCATACACCGTGTCTACTTTCCTTTGTTCTGGTTCTGGTGCCAGCCAGTCGGGCTGATTTCTTCATTTTCTGGGAACCAAGGGAACAAGAGGAAGTGACCCGTGGTGGTATCAAATAATTCTTGTTTCTATTTAAGCCCTTCAAAGAGCGCCATTCATGTAAGGCCATTATACGTGCCTTTTGGCGTTATTGCTGTGGCATATATTGTTATAAACTTAAGTTGTTCCTATTAAGCTCTTCAAAGAGCACCATTCATGTAAGGCCATTATACGTGCCTTTTTATGTTATTGCCGATGTAATTAATATAAGATTGATTGTACCAATTCTGGGTACGAAAGAGGTCATGCCCTTTTAGAAAAACAAATAGTAAGGAAATGGGTATAAAAGCCTTTCGTACCCAGGAAAGGGATGATTAAAGTCACGATTCTTGCAGTGACGATTATATTTTGTGTTATTGTGATTGCTCAATTATATTTTGTGTTAAAATCAAGACTGTGTATTGTGATTGTTATTATTATTTTGGTCAATATATTTGTATCGGAAGAGTAGTGTTTATATTTACAAACCCTGTCACTTCCAAGCTGACATCAGAAGTGGGATGCGGTAATCCAAAAACAAAAAAAAAACTATAAGCTTGTGTAGTGACCGTGCTAAATACAAAAAAAAATGGAACAATTAACTAAAGTGCTGACAAACGTCCTTAAAGGGATGCAGGAACAGTCTAATCGAGCCTTGGCACCATCGACCGAGATTAGCATCCCTGTTTACGATCCCAAGCGCGATGACAGGGGAGCCGCGTTTTGGTGTTGCGAAATTGAAAAATTAGGAGCTACTCTCCAATGGAAACAATACGAGATGCTGATGAGGGCCACGAGCGGTCTGAAAGGCGAGGCGCAAGAATGGTACTCCGCATGGCACCCCAATGAGAAAAACTGGGTTGACTTCAAGGCCGAGATCACCGACCTATTTCCGCCGAAGAAAAACCTCAGCGAAAGACTGCGAGCGGCGAGCCTCTACAGTAGCCGTAATGCTGACAGTTATTGCGAGTATGCCAGAAAAAAGATAAGTCTTTTAAAATCACTAAATTTTAACTTAAGCGATTCCCAATTGTTAGAGATAGTTATTGGCGATATAGCTAACGTTACTGTAAAAAGTACCGCTTTAAACAGCAATCCAGTATCAGTAACAGAGTTATTAAATATTTTAAGTGATTTTCACAAACCCAAATTTGAACACCCAATTGAGCACAAAAACAAACGTCCTTATGACAATAACAACACATGTTACAATTGTGGTAAACATGGGCATTTAAGCCGAAATTGTTTAAAACAGCCACTTGATGTAAACAAAAATGGTAACAAAATCATTTGCTCTTTTTGTAACAAGGCTGGACACCGTTCTGACCAATGTTTTCAAAAAAACAAGAGATTCAAAAGAAACGATATGGCAAATGTAAACTATTTTTCATTTGATTTAAAAAGTGACTTTACTACCCAATTTAAAATCCGTGACAATGTGGTTAATTGTCTAATTGATACAGGAGCAGAAGTTAGCCTGATTTCTTTAAAACTCGCAAAAAGATTAAATTGCAAACTAACACCAAGCTTTTTAATGCTGAGAGGATTGGGAAATAGATTGTACCCTACTTGTTATAAAACGAAGTTAAGCTTAGAAAAAGAAGGCATAGCCTTTGAGATCGAGTTTTATGTCGTTGATGATTCGCTTATGACTTTAGAAGTCATATTGGGTAGAAACCTACTCGTTAAGAAGGGAATTAAAATCTATACCGACTATCGAGGAACCAAAATTTACTTAGACGAGAATTTTACTTCCGATTTAAAAATCATAAACAGTATTTCGACTCCGCTCGAAGACGTACAGACACCTCTTAAAGGTAACGATTTGATTTGTTTAAAAGAATTGTTACTCAAATTTCGTAAAATATTTACAACCGGAAACTGTGTAATCCCTATTAAGAATGTTCAACTTGAAATTAAATTAAAAGAAGAAAAGATTGTTTGTTTTAACCCGTACCGCATGGCCTTGTGCGAACGTGATAAAGTAAAAACGATAATTAACGAATTATTAGAAAATAATATAATTCGAGAAAGCAAATCACCTTATGCCAGCCCTATAATTTTAGTGCACCAGCAAAACGGAAAAAGTCGTTTGTGTGTCGACTATCGGGCCTTAAACAAAATAACCATCAAAGATAGATTCCCTCTTCCCCGAATAGACGATTTATTAGATCAGTTGGGAAATAATAAATACTTCACGGTTCTTGACATGGCCGCCGGATTTCATCAAATTTCAATGGCGCGCGACTCAATAGAAAAAACCGCGTTTGTAACCCCTGATGGTCATTACGAGTACCTGCGTGTACCGTTTGGGTTGGCAAATGCCCCTGCTGTGTTCCAGCGTGCACTTTACAATGCTTTAGGTAATATTAGAGGCAAGGACGCTTTACTTTATTTGGACGATATTTTAATACCCTCAAAAACAATGGGTGAAGGTTTCCTTAAATTAGAACGCGTTTTAACAGCCCTAAGCGAGGCAGGAATGTCTTTAAACACAAAAAAATGTCGTTTTTTTTATGAAATTTTTATGAAATTCAATATTTAGGTCAAGAAATTTCGGAGAAAGGGATCAGACCCGGAAAAAATAAATTAGAAGCGCTTTTAAAAGCACCAACTCCCAAGAGCGTTAAACAGGTTAGGCAATTCATGGGTCTTGCGGGTTATTTTAGAAAATTTGTACCAGAGTTTGCTTCCCGTACTTCCTGTATTACAAAGCTTACGAAAAACAATGAACCATTTGTTTGGAGCGTTGATCAGGACATTGCCAAAAATTATGTTTGTGCATTTTTAAGTAGTCGCCCTCTTTTGGCAACGTTTGATGTACTTTTAGAAACTGAACTGCATACCGACGCAAGTTCCGTCGGATTTGGAGCCATACTTTTCCAGCGTCACGGAAAGGAACTTAAAGTAATCGAGTACTTTTCTAAAAGAACATCAGATGTTGAATCTAAATATCACTCCTATGAGCTAGAAACACTTGCCGTTTATTATGCCGTGAAACATTTTCGTACCTATTTACTAGGGATATCTTTTAAAATCATTACAGATTGTAATTCTCTAAAATTGTCGCAAAATAAAAAGGAGTTACTACCGCGAATAGCTCGTTGGTGGCTTTATTTGCAATCTTTGAACTTTGAAATAGAATATCGAAAAGGCAAGTACATTTCGCACGTCGATTACCTTAGCAGGAATCCAGTTGTCACCTCACGAACTGTATTAAATACTACCGAAATAAATTCTATAACAGTGAGCAATTGGCTTAAAAAAGCTCAGAATAAAGACGTAGAGACGCAGGATATAATCTCAAAACTCAACGAAGGAAAGCTCACCCACGAATATTTCTGCCAAAATGGAACTCTCTTTAGGAAAATTAATCCCGAACAAAATCCTCCCATTTATCGAGTTTTTGTGCCAAAGGGCAGTAGAATAGGACTCTTAAGATTGTTCCACGATGAGCAATGCCATATTGGCCCCGATAAAACATTTGCCTCGATTAACCATTACTTCTGGTTTCCGAAAATGACCAAATTTGTAAAGAAATACTGTGATCACTGTCTCAAATGTATTTCCAGCAAAATGCACACGGGTCCTAAGCAAGGGTTATTGCACCCAATAAACAAAAAACCTATTCCCTTCAATACTGTACACGCAGACTGTGTTGGACCTTTTGAAGTTTCACCCGAAGGTTATAAACACCTTTTGATATTAATAGACGCTTTCACGAAATATGTTTTTTTAATACCTCTCAAAACATTATCAGGTTCTGAAACAGTTAAAAATTTAAAGAGTTATCTTAATATCTTTGGGACCACAAAAACTTTTGTGTGTGACAGAGGGACTAATTTTACCGACAAAGCTGTAAAAGAGTTACTTTTTTCATTAAATATACAGCCTCACTATATTGCCAAAAGTGCACCTCGCGGCAATGGGCAAGTGGAGCGTTACGTTTCCACAATTTTGAATCTCTTGAGAACAGAAATTAACAAAAAGTCAGAATGGTCGAACGCTATTAATAAACTCCAATTGATATTGAATACCACTATTCAGAAATCTACTGGATTCTCCCCACTTTACCTTCTAACTGGCAAAATTATAAGCAATCCTAATATTAAATCCATAACTGAAGCTATATCTAAAACTATCGATGTTGATCACAATTTGGAAAATGATCGAAAACTGGCATACGAGCGAATACAAAAGCAAGCCAATTATACAAAAAAACCTATTTGACAAGAAAAGACGAACAAATAAAATAATAAATGTTGGAGATTTCATCTATTATCCCTCAGGGAACTCACATTTGGCCAAACTAGACAGAAAATACGAAGGTCCATGTGAGGTCATAACGTTATTGCCCAATGACCGAATAGAAGCAAAAAATCTTACCACCAACAGGAAAAAGGTTATCGCCAGGGATATGGTTCGCGTATGGCCTGGAGAATTCTCGGAGGAACCCGAGTTATAAAAAAAAGTATACAGTAAGAACAATTAGAAAGTGTAACCAATATAAAAAAAAAAAAAAAAAAAATGTAAAGTTTGAACAACAGGCAGCGTCTCTGTGTGTTCTGGAGCTACAAGCAGTGTCTCTGTAAGCTTATGAGTTACAGGCAGCGACTCTGTAAACTCAGGTTGTCCAGGCAGCGACTCCGGCAATCATAAAAAAAAAAAAACAAAAAAAAAAATGTAAAGTTTGAACAACAGGCAGCGTCTCTGTGTGTTCTGGAGCTACAAGCAGTGTCTCTGTAAGCTTATGAGTTACAGGCAGCAACTCTGTAAACTCAGGTTGTCCAGGCAGCGACTCTGGCAATCGTAAATTTTTTGTTTAGAACTACATGCAGCGTCTCTGTAAGTTTTTGGGTTATCAGGCAGCGTCTCTGATACCATTCACAAAAAAAAAAAAAATTTTGATCAGTACATCTCAGCAAACAGCTTGAGTGTATTATTGAACCACATGGATTTAAAATAAGTCAAGATACTTTAAGAATGTTTCTTTTAAGGTAAACAAGGGAAATAATTCGAGAACGAATTATTGTTCAGGATGGGCCGTGTGAGCAATCATTTTTTTTTATCATACACCGTGTCGACTTTCCTTTGTTCTGGTTCTGGTGCCAGCCAGTCGGGCTGATTTCTTCATTTTCTGGGAACCAAGGGAACAAGAGGAAGTGACCCGTGGTGGTATCAAATAATTCTTGTTTCTATTTAAGCCCTTCAAAGAGCGCCATTCATGTAAGGCCATTATACGTGCCTTTTGGCGTTATTGCTGTGGCATATATTGTTATAAACTTAAGTTGTTCCTATTAAGCTCTTCAAAGAGCACCATTCATGTAAGGCCATTATACGTGCCTTTTTATGTTATTGCCGATGTAATTAATATAAGATTGATTGTACCAATTCTGGGTACGAAAGAGGTCATGCCCTTTTAGAAAAACAAATAGTAAGGAGATGGGTATAAAAGCCTTTCGTACCCAGGAAAGGGATGATTAAAGTCACGATTCTTGCAGTGACGATTATATTTTGTGTTATTGTGATTGCTCAATTATATTTTGTGTTAAAATCAAGACTGTGTATTGTGATTGTTATTATTATTTTGGTCAATATATTTGTATCGGAAGAGTAGTGTTTATATTTACAAACCCTGTCACTTCCAAGCTGACATATACGTCAAAATTGTAAACAAAGAAAGTACATTGCAACAGTTTATTTTAAAAATAAGAATCTCAACTTTGCAACCGGTTTCCTGGTGGTGAGTAGTCTATTCATTCTATACCAATCTGTATTTCTACTTTGGTTCGCACTGGGGTTAAAAATACAAATTTGCCGACTTACCTGCCACCTACCAGATATTGCGATTTGTGTTTGTCAAACCGCAGCCTTAAGCACTAGAACATGAATGAAATATGCACCAAAGAAGGGGCAGTTGACGTCAGTCCAGAGACGCCAACACGCCAGTTTTTATTTTTTACTGTCAAATCTAGTGAATGAGTGGCAACACGGGCGTGTTACTACATGTGATATAAACATTTCAGGTTACTAATCTTGAGGACGAACCACGAGTATAATTTAATTCTAGCGTACGTGTAAAAGAACGTGACCATATTACGATTTGATTTAGAGTTTATTGAAATGTTAATATCAATTTCAAAACCATCTCGAATTATGAAAAAAGCATAATTGCGGAGAAAGTAAAATTAAACTAATGAAATGACGAAAAACCATTAAACGCTTCGTGTCCGATTAGAACGTATTCAATAACAAATCTAACATTGAAAGTTTAAATATTTATTTTAATAAAAAAAATCATATAAAAATAAAAATAATACAGTCTAATATACAGGGTGTCCCAAATTGAGTAGGCTAACATGGGTATCTTTCTTATTAGTGAAGATAGAAGTTTGGTTAAATGGGCAATGTTTTGCAGTTTTATGTGCCCATTCAGATTCTGTTAAGAAAATTTTAAAATTCCGAATAGTTCTAAAGTTATCGTAAAAAAACTGAAAATCGTCATTTTCTTTAATGTCAAATAACTTTGTAATTATAAAATTTACAAAAAAAGTTTAATATAAAAGTTTCTAGGTTTCATAAAATACAAATAGAAATTAAGTCAAAATTAAATTCAAAATGGCGGTTTTCAAGATATTGATACCAACTTTCTTATTTTAAATAGACGCCATATTGGATTTTTACATAGTTAAATAGCATTTTTTTTTTCTCTTTTAAACCATGTATAACAACCCATATTTAAATAAAAAATTATTAATATTATTAATTTTTTTTGTTTTAAATTAAGTAGCCATGAATTATGAAAGAACAATTAAACAGCATAATACAAGCCAACGTCATTATATTTATTTTTTGACAAATATTGTAAGTTTTTGAATAATAATTGTTATTGCCTTATAATTAATTTAAAATGGAAAAGTTTTAACTGAGCAGTATCATAGGTTTAGTACCTACATTAAATGTTACAAAAGCTCCTGCGTTGCTGCACAAACATACTTTAACAGTTTTCCAAAAAAAAAAGCAACCAAACGTTAAAATTATTAAAAGATTGGATGTGAATATGCAGAAGTATGGATGTTTACAGTAACCAAATTGAAAGAATGTCGAAGATGATCTTTATCATTTTTTTTTCTTGGAAAACTGTTAAAGTATGTTTGTGCAGCAACGCAGGAGCTTGTGTAACATTTAATGTAGGTACAAAACATATCATACTGCTCAGTAAAAAACTTTGCAATTTTGAATTATTTATAAAGCAATAATAATTATTATTAAAAAACTTACAATATTAGTCAAAAATAAATATAATGACGTTGGCTTGTATTGTGGTGTTTAATTGTTCTTTGATAATTCATGGCTACCTGATTTAAAACAGAAAAATTTAATATTGTTAATAATTTTTATTTAAATATGGGTTGTTATACATGGTTGAAAAGAGAAAAAATGCTATTCAACTATGTAAAATCCAATATGGCGTCCATTTAAAATAAGAAAGTTGGTATCAATATCTTGAAACCGCCATTTTGAATTTAATTTTGAGTTAATTTTATTTGTATTTTATAAAACCTAGTAACTTTTATATTAAACTTTTTTGTAATTTTATAATTACCCAGTTATTTGACATTAAAGAAAATGACGATTTTCAGTTTTTGACGATAACTTTGGAACTATTCGGAATTTTAAAATTTTCTTAACAGAATCTGAATGGGCACCTAAAACTGCAAAACATTGCCCATTTAACCAAACTTCTATCTCCACTAATAAAAGATCCCTTTTCCTATAATTGGGGGACACTGTATAGTTAAATAATATTAATACACCTTTCTGTTTGCTATTTTGTAACCAACCTTTTTTGGTGGAACATTTTTCTTGTGCACGATGGGAACGTCCGGATTCGTCCTTCAATAACTTCTTTTTACCTTCATTATTAGGGTCTTTTATATTTTTAAAATCTTTTAAATTCCTTTCGGCATTTCTTACTGGTTATTGGAAACTTATGCCATTCTTGTGCGGTTTGTAACCCTATACGTTTGATGCGCTTTATATCGAGTCTAATTTGATACCTTAATTTATTATTTATGGGAAACTTACTCGAGTAACTTCTGTTGTTATTTTCAATCTAAATATTGTTCGAATGGCGATCGTCCTCCTCTTTAAAATGTAAAATCTGTACCAAGAGTAATGTTAATCGTCGTCGTCCTCTTCGTACTGGGTGGGGTGGTTCATTCTTTTAATTTTTAATTTTATTTATTAGTATACCATAAATATGTTGAAAATACTTTGATACTAATTTTTTGGTCAATTTTCATCTTAAACTTTTCGAGATAGCGTCCACGTTTTGGACCTTGACCATTCAAATTTGGTACGAAGGTGGCAAATTACGATCGACAAGTTTTGAAGCGGGTTCGAGAGGGCCTTAGGGGGGCACTATTTTTAGTTATTTCGATTTTCTTTGCGCGGATCGTCTTGGAGGGGAGAGGGAAAGGGGTAGAGGATTGAATTTAGGATATGTGGTAGCTCCATTAAAGGCACACGTTTTAGTCTTTTGTGCGCCGCGATATCTCTATCGGGGGCCGAGATATCCGCCTCCAAAGAACCGTTTCTGCGCAAGAAATTTTACCCCCACTTTTTTTCAAATGCGATTTTCGACCATTTCCCGTACTCCGATTCAAAAGTGCCTGATCTGAGGAAACCAAGTCAGAAGCTGCCCTATCAACCTTAATTTTGGTTTTTAAGAATACGGTCCTGAAGGCCCTAGCCCTGCGCAAAAATTTCGAACTCAAATTACTCGAAAACGGTAGCCGCAAGCTGCGTAAAATATTTAAATTAGAATAGCACGCGTTATTTTACGTAGGAAAAGTTAAATTTTAAATGGGGCAGAGCCCCGTGGGCTCCGCAAAAATCTTAAAAACGGGCTTTTTTTGGCGATTTTTGATAGCTAATATCTCCGAAACTAAAAACGATAGAAAATTGGGGTTTGCGCAGGTAGAAAGAGCGGTCCTTTTAGATGCTAATAGTCATCTTTCAGGACATTAGGGCTGCGTAGGGCTCCGCCTCAATTTTTTTACCAACACCTTTGAAAGCGATCGTTTTTACGCTACGGAAGACATCATTTTAATTCACCAAATACAACATTTCTAATTCTTCCCATCGTCATATCTAAGACTTGGACTTTTTAAAAGGGGTTGAATTTATATTCGCTCGAAAGCCCGAAAATGAGCGCTTCTTACTGTTAATTAAAAAAAAAAAATTCTTTAGGCGTTTGGCCTTCAGGACCCCGTAAATAATTAAGCGGAATTTCTGAAATAGGGGTATGTTTGATGCAGCATACCGGCTTAGGGGTTGAAGATAGACCCCAACATAAAGCAAACGAAAGTGTCATGAGATCTTCCAGATTCATGTAAAAAAAAGTTTTTGTAAATCAGTTAAGGGGTTCTCGAGATATTAGATTAATAAGAAAAAATTAACGGCTCGCGCACGAGTTTTGAAAATTTGACGTTTCATCTGACAGATAAAGGAAATTTATTATTATACAAATTATGCATTTTGATGTACTTTTGATTGCTAATATTTTCGAAACTAATAACAATAGAGAGGTGGGGTTTGCGCAGATAGAAAGAGCGGTCTTTTGCGATGCTAAGAGTCATCTTTGAGGACACGAGGCCTACGTAGGGCTTCGCGCCAGGAATTCGACGACACCTTTAAAGGCGACTGTTGTTACGTTACGAAATAACCTTGGGAGGACTCCACGAAATACAACACATTTTTATAATTCTTCCCATCGTCATTTTTAAGAACAAAAGTGTCATCAGATCTTGCAGATTCAAATAAAAAAAACTTTTTGTAAGTCGGATCAGGGGTTCTCAAAATATTCGATTTTAAAGGAATCAACAAATCGCCCCAGAGTTAATGAAATTTTTTAAATTCGACGTTTGAACTGTCATATAAACGAAATTAATTATAATCATACAACGCAGTTTGTTAATGTCATTTTTAATATTAAAACTATTAAATTAGTTTTAACAAATGTGATTACAAAGTGCACAAAATTGATTAATCATTAATTTTTGCAGTTTCGCACATATTTATTTAAATTAGCGTCTTCAATCGTTTGCGTGCAATTTTATAACGTCGATTTATATTTATTACTATGACTACAAATAATTATTCCCATTAAATTATGTATCGAAAATACTCTTCAATAATGAGTTAAAAATGGTTTTCTTAAAAAATATTATTGTTCTCGCCATGTTTAACAGTTATGCAATAAAAATAAAATTTTATACTCGAATTCAAGGCATTATTTTGTGCTGGAAAAGTGACATTTTGAAAGGGGCAAAGCACCGAAGACCTATTGTTGAATTAAAAAATGATGTTTTTGCTTTATTTGAAAAGAGTTATAAAAATTGGTTTGATTCTATTTCAATTTCCTCATTTGATAAAAATTTTTGCAAAAGTTGGTTGCATATTGATAGATAAAACAAAATAAATTGCTCCGTAGTATTATTAATAAAAATAATATTAATTAGAATTTTAAATAAAAATAAAAATTATGTTACGAGCGAAAAATGCAGCAAAATCACGAAGCGATTTTGTTTAGAAGACAGCTGGGGAGCGGCAAACAGGTTCACATTAAATGACACTTTAATAATTCTCATGCCTTATTTCACATATTCTTAATTTTATTTTTTATAGAGGTCAAAAATAACAGATTAAACAATCAAATAAGACTTTAACAAATGTCAAATTTAACGACGAATATAGAAGAGGTACATAAAAGAACGCATCGAATAAAGAAACTGTACTAAGAATACAAACTACAATTTTTCTACCTAAACGCTTTTCATTAAGGGATGTAGGAGCTAAAAATAAGGGTTCGTAGAGGCTCAGATATCTCGCAATTTGAAGTAAAGAATATAAAAGTGTCACAAACTTTTCAGCCAACATCCACTGGTCATGGGAACCAATTTAGAAGAGAAAGTATTTTGTGATAATAAAACGTAAATATTGCAAAAATGTATATCACGTATTGGTCGTTGATTAGGACTATTTAAGTAGAGAAAAGATTGGGGACAGACTTTGTAGAATTAAATACCCTTTTCTTTTGAAACTAAAAAGTAATAATGAACGGGGTACACATAAAGGACTAGGAACGGAACACGTTTGTTAAAATTAATATGCACTTTATTTATTTATTGTATATTTATAAAACTTTTCTATATTATAAGTTTTATCTATTACTGATAAACTTTCACAGCAATACCTTAATCCAAAGCACCATTGAAACAAATTTTTATACTCTTTCTAAGGACCTTACAAAGTTCCCAAATCCTCGTAACATTCCGATGTAGTACTGTATAACAATTTAAAATACACACTATTAAACAAACAATAAATGATTTTTTGATATTTATTGTATTGAATAGATTATAATATATTTATAGATACACAAAAAATTATAAATACATATACCTTACATCAATACATATCAAAATTATAACAAACAACAAGAACACAAATGTAATGGTTTTTTTAGATATATCAGTTTGGTTGAAATACACAATATTAAACAAACATAAAATAAAAAAATTATTACAGACCAATATTAAACAATTAACAATTAATAGACATATAACTAATAGTTTTTATATTCTGATTAATAAAAATTGTTTACCTCAAACACAATGATATTTAGAACAGCTGATCCAACTACACTTTAAGGTTAACCTTTTGTATTTTCAAAAGGAATTTGGTCGTATAGTAGGAATTTAAAAAATGGTTTCAAAACTTGCTAAATATCTACGCGCTTCGGTTTTGCTCTCTGCATGTCGTCAAATCGAGGTAGTCGGTAAGTTCGTTCAAATGATTGTTTGACCTGCGCACTACCACTTACCGCCATTTCAATTCAGTTTTTATTGTTGGTTATTTTGTATGCTGCAAATTTGTATCTCTTGATACAAATTAGCAAACATGCCTTCAAGAAAACACCGAATTAGAAAAAAACGCCGTATTAGATATGACACAAACATCACAAATATAGCACCGACAGGAAATCCTGAAGATGTTTCAATTCAATCCTCGTCCGAAATATCGTCGTCGAAATCATTTACCAGCTCGGTTGTAAGTGTTTATACTCAAGAAGATTCGTTATCTTCTTTCGCGTCCTCCAAGACATCGAGAAAACGCGGTCATCCCTCGCACTCCACATCAGTTAAAGATCAAGGTAAATAGTTTTACTATTACTCATTTAATAATTATTCATTACATTGATTTTATATATTTTCATATAATATTATTTGTTTTAATTTTTAAATAACTTGAAATTATATAATTGTATATTCTTAATAAAGGCATTGAAGCTGTTCCATTTGTAACACCTTTAAGAAGCTTGGGTGAAACTTCTTCCACCAGAGAAGGACATCCACAGCAGAATATCATCTATGATCTTACTGGTAAGTTTTAATATTTCTTTTACATATGTAACCTATTGCTTCCCATTTTTTTTATTAAACTGCATTTATGCAAGCATTGCATCAGATTGCTTATGTATTTATAAATTTATTTTAATACCTTTTTTTATTGATTGTAGAAGTTAATATATTAAAATTTAATTTTAGGTATATGAGAAATGCATACAGCCAATGTTCATTCATGTATTTTTTAAATCAATATACAAATTATTATAACTATGACATGAATTCATCTGCTCCTAAATATATTATTTAGTATACCTTTTTTGTGATTTACAAGGAAAATTAGTTCTTAGAAAAATCAAGTTAATGAAAATTGCAATTTTTTTGTATAAAAAACCGTGCCGTGTAAATCAAACATAAAGCAAAATATGCATCATTTTTTATTGGTTGCTTAAATGTAAAGGGCATATGTGGATAAGCATGGTGAAATGCCCCCGGGGAATTCGTTTAATTGCCACTTTGGGAATATGTACCTACATATGTAGTACTAAGACCATGAAAGTTTAGATCTCTAACTCAACATGTTTTTGAGAAAATCAAACAATACTGAAAAATAGAAAAAACAATTACTCAGAAACGGGTTAATCGATCTTGATAAATTTTTTGTATGTTATAGCGATATATAAAGACTATCTCGGGACAAAGTAACGGTCATATAAGGTTTCATTATCCAATAAAAAAAATTCCAAAAACGTTTCTTCTATGTAAGTATGTAATACCGATATGATTTGAGAAAAATTATGTATTTTTTTTGAAGCGTCATACCATCTTAAATAATATATATTTTTTTCCAATTGATTCGAAGTGGTGCGCTATATCAAAAATAACTATTTTTGTTTAATAATTGTAGTATGTTTTATTATATTTTGTTGTAATTATATCAAGCAGTAATTAGTTTTATTAGTATTTATAAAAACAGTTGTAAATTTTTTAATTATTATATAATTAATACGATGGTTAATAAATGATTATTAATTAATTTTTTAAATTATATAAAAACTCTCATTCTTTGTTTTTGAAACAATAAAAATAAATAATTCCTGATTGATTAAATGTTTTAATTTAACGTTTTAGTCAAATAATTTAAATTTTTTTCAAATCAAAATATTTGTTGTAATATCGGTTGTGATACTCTGAAGAAAAGACTTTTGAAATTTTTTTTATTGTATAATAAAATCTTATACGGCTGTTCTTTTGCCTTATAACATATTAAAATTTTATCAAGATTGATTAAACCGTACCTGTGTATTTTTTTTTTCTATTTTTTTTAATTTTTAAATTTTTTCGAAAACACGTTAGAGATCTTAATATTTTATCAGTACCTAAGGTAGAAGTACCGGTTTTGGACGCTGTACCAGTTGTGGGCATTTTTCACTTTATTTTGACAAATGTCAAATATAAGAATTATCGCTACTTGCTATAAGTGTAATTAATGTATGTTTAACTACGATAGAAACATTAATGATGTTTTTTTCGTATTTTTTAAGGTATTTTATCAAAATTACTCAAGTGTCTAAAACTAGGCCTAACGTGTCCAAAACTGGTACTTTTACCTTATATGTATATCCTCAAAGTGGCGATAAAATATTTCCCGGTGGCAATTTCACCATGGTTATTCCGTTATTGATTTCAACAAAAAATAAATAAAAAATAACAAAAAACAAAAAAAATTAACATTTATCAAATGACAAATACACCATTATTACTTTTATATTTCTTTTACTTGACGAATCTAACGACACATAAAAAAATATATTTAATTGTTTTCCAAAATTACAATACATAACAATAACAGTTGAAAAATAAATAAATAAATGGAAATAAATAGGCAAACAACAAAATATAATTATTTTATATTAATTAATTTTTTTTAATGTTGAAAAAATATATTATATTAATATGTCAATTTTCCTATCCAAAGATTCCTCCTTGCACACAAACGTTCGTGAAAACATTACTTTAACAATCGCGTCTCATTGTCGGCTCATTCGCGACGACATATTAGAAACAATTTCGGACCCACGCCGTTTTTTAGATGAAGGTAGCGTTTACGCTTTCATCTGTAGTGTATCCGTGCGGTGCTCAAGAAATGTCGTGGTCGTGGATCCTTATTATATGGCTGCGTTACACACTCCCGCGTTAGCGAATATCGAATCCGCGATTAACTGTTGCTTCGGGACGCCTTCCGACTATGAGGTGGCTGTCATTATAATTCACACTAATGCGCCACATTTTATGATCGCGATATACGAGTTTCGGCAAGACAACGTACATTTATATGACCCGACGCAAAACGATACACATTTTACGCCGGCAATTACAAATAGGATTCAGCAAGCGGTTCGAGATCTAAACGGACATAACAACGTTCAATTCGTTATTGAACGTAATTTTAATAAACAAACGGACGGGTTCAATTGCGGCGTTCACACATGTTTAATTGCAGAATCCTATTTAATGAAAAATGGGGTCACGGTTTTTCAAAATTTAGATATGGTTGCAGAACGGGCGCGAATAATGCAACATGTCTTAGATCTTACGTCGAGTGACAGTTGCCCATATGTACCACGTGCCATAAGCAACGAAATTGACGTCGTTTTCGATTCGAACGTAACACACGTTATACAACCGCCGTATAATCTACGTACTCGCATAACACATAACGTTACACCATCAAATTCGAATAACACACACCCGGTATCGAAAGAAGTCCGTCTTTGCTACAGAAAACACAATACAGTTGGGTGCGCTGGGATAAGTGCCAATCACTATCCCGATTACTATGACAGCGGTATGTTTGGCGATAAGAAATGCCCGCATTGTTCGGCATTACTTTTAAATTCCGAAACTTTTTCAAAATGTTGTAGTAATGGGAAAGTGGCGTTACCTCCGTGGACCGAACTACCGGAAATCATTCGGAAATTACGCGACCCCGAAAGACGACAGCCATATTCGCGAGATTTTTGTAATCACGCCAAAGCCTACAATTCGTTAATGTCGTTCGCTTCCCTACAAGTAGGCCAACAGATCGCGACCGGTCGTGGATCAACCGTGTGTTTGTTAAACGGCGACTTTCGACACTGCGTCGGCGATTTGATTCCACCCGAAGGCGAAAGCCCGCGTTTTTTAAGTTTATATTTCTTAAACGTCGAAGACGCCGTCGCAGCACGTGCTAATACGGATTTTTTCCAAAAACACGAATTTAAAGAAGACATCGTTCGACAATTACACAACACACTTTTGATATCGCATCCGTTTGCGCACGCGTGTTTTCAAATGAAAGACCTGTACGAAGCCGAGCTCGCCCAAAATAATGGTCAAGAAGTTCCTCACGTGAGGTTAACTCTCTTAGATCAACGGGAGGTTCCGGAAAACCTACGTGACAGGCAATTACATCCGCGCCAAGTAAATCGTCCGGACGGTGACACTATGTGTGCTCTTTGGGTTTCAAGCACACGCGAACCACCGGATCGCGAAGGAATACACATAACTACACATTCCACCGGATTACAAAAACTCGATTTGTGGAATCAATATACGGACACGTGTACATATTCGATACTTTTTCCGAGCGGCGAAACCGGGTATTATTACGGTATACCACTCGCGACGCGTAACACGTCGCGAATACAGACGACTAACGAAAACGAAAATATCGAGAATGACGGCGAAATTACGGATACTCTAACGGGCCGACAATATGTTTCGTGTCGACAATTTTACATGTATCGACTACAACTGCGTGACACGATACATAATTTACACCACGTATACAATTTGGGTACGCTTACCCAAACATACATAATCGACGCGAGTTTTAAAGTCGACCAACAAGTAGCCGCGCATATTAAAAGAACGCAAATTAATAAAAGGGTTATCGGGACCGAGGCTCTTTTAGATTTTATTTCTCGCGGTTTACGTCCTGGCGAACAGTTGGGAAAAGTTTTGGTGGCACCGAGTTTTTATAAAGGATGTCGTGCGTTTTATCGGAAGAAGTTTTTTGATACGTCCGCGATATTTCGCGAAAAAGAGCAACCACACTTTTTTTTAACCTTCACAAACGATCCGGGTGGTCCAGAAATTAAACGAAATAAACAGGATGCGGAATCGGCAACGGATGCTCCTCACGTGGTTACGCGAATTTGGATGGACAAATCGCGCAAACTCCAAGCAGACGTAGAAAAGAAAAACATTTTTGGAAAATGCGTGGCCTTTATGGAAAGCTTGGAGTTTCAAAAAAGGGGAGGACCGCACTCCCATAAGTTGATCACCATCGCGAATTTGGAAAGAACTCCGCAAACGGTCGACGAATATATTAGTGCAGAAATTCCAAAATTACCCGAACCTGAAGATAAGTCGGAGTGGGCTGAAAAACAACGTCGACTAAGAGATTTGGTGGTCAAAAAACAATTACACAAATGCGGTAATTATTGCCAAATTAACGGCGTTTGTAGCAAACATTTTCCGAAACCCTTTTCAAATTATACCGTCGTACATGATAATCGTCCGTGTCAATACAAACGCCGTGCGCCGAATGACGGTGGGGAAATCTATATGGAAATCGTGAACAATAATTTTAACGAATATAATAATTCTCACGTGGTCCCTTATAATTCATATATTTTGATGAAGTATGGTTGCCATCATAACGTCGAATGGGTATACGGTCGACAAGGCGCGAAGTACGCGTTAAAATATCCTTTAAAAGGACCCGAATACCAATATATACGTCTTGAAAGCCGTCCAAATTCAAACATAGTCGACTACAATGAATTTCGAATGATATTTTTGGCAAATTATCGGTCGGTAATGGAGGCTTTCATGCGTCTATACGGGTATCCGGTGGTACGTTTGTCCCATTCAGTACAATTATTACCGATCCATTTACCAAATAACGAACCAGTTATTTTCGATGAAGGTGACGAAATGAGCGCCGTGGATCGTGTTCGACGTAATTTATTTAGAAATTCCAAATTAGTAGCATATTTTGAATTGTGTAAACAGGACGAACGGGCCCGCCAAATTTTATACGTTAATGTTCCTAGATTGTATTGTTTTGATTTAAAAACGGGCAATTGGCGACGTCGGAAAAACAATCTAGATGTTGTTGCGCGAATTCAACCGATTCCCCCTAGATATCGGGAACCATTCGCGTTGAGATTGCTTTTACAGCACGTGGTGGGTAGTCGCTCTTTTGAAGTCGATGCCGCCAAAGCGCTTGGAATATTAGATGATTCTGACGTTTGGCGGAATACTTTGGCAGAGGGAGCTAGAACTCTAAATCCTCGCGAAATGAGATATCTTTTCGTCCAAATTTTGGTTTTCGGTTTATGTAACAACGCCTTAGAACTTTGGAACACTTTTAAAAAAGAGTTTTACAATGAAAAAAATATTCGAAACGCCGCGCATCGCGAAGAAAGAATTTAAAAGGCGTTGTATTTAATTAACAGAGCGTTGGGTTATAGCGGAAGATCGTGTATTGAATTTGGCCTACCGGCACCTTTGGAAAATTTTGACTTTACAGACGAAGACAATGACATTCGCGATTTTTATTTTGCTCGAACACGACTCGATGATGAAGACGACGATGTCGACGGGACACACGCTGACAATCGTTTCGACAAACCTGATCTTTATGACAGTTTAAATTCAGACCAAAAATCGATAATCGACATCGTCGAACGCGCTTTCTCGCAACAACCCACCAATAAAATTTACCGTTATTTTTCGTTACCGGTTCGGGAGGTACGGGTAAAACCTATCTATATAACGCGCCCATTTATAGATGTATTAATCGTCGGAAATACATTCTACCGACCGCCAGCACCGGAATTGCTGCAACGTTATTGTATAATGGATCGACCGTGCACGCGACTTTTCAAGTACCGATCGCTTTAGAGGCAGATAGCGTTTCTGCCTTGTCCGCTGAAAGCATTCAAGCAAGACGAATTGCAAAAGCCGACGTTATTATCGTTGACGAAATTTCGATGCTACATAGGTTCGCGTTAGATACAGTCGATAGACTGTTAAGATCTTTGGCAACTTCGGAATCCGTAAACAATTACCGTTTGGGGCAAAATTATGGTCTTCGGTGGAGACTTTAAGCAACTGCTACCGGTACCGTTGGGAGGAAGCGATGGCGGATTACTGGCTCAAATTACGTCGTGCATACAACAGAGTCCAGTATACGACAGTTTTAAAATTTTACGGTTAACCGTTAATATGAGAGTTTCTTTGGAAGAACGCGATTTTGTAAATTGGTTAGAGGATATTGGAAAAGGCACCAACTTTTTGGGAGAAACCGATAGAATATTAATTCCCGATAACATGCGCGTGAACAGTTTGGATGACCTTATAGATTTCGTTTTCGATGGAAAAACTGCATTAGGGAACATCGGAACACTTTGCGATAGATTAGTTTTGGCTCCGTTAAACGTGCAAGTCGATAGTATAAATCAAAAAATAATCGAATTGCTTCCTGGAAACACGGAAATTTATCTTTCGGCAGATACGCCACTAGAAGACTTTAGTTTTGAACCATACGCCGCAATACATGACGTGGAAAATTTGAATAACACAACACCGACCGGGTTTCCACCGCACCGTTTAGAATTAAAAGCCAATTCGGTTGTAGTCCTTTTGAGAAACGTCGACATTCGTAACGGTCTTTGTAATGGAACGCGCCTCCTCGTAGAACGTTTGGGTAAAGACCTGCTGTATTGCAAAATACTTACTGGGAACGCTGCTCGACATGGATGTAACGTCGTACTATCGCGGTTCGCGTTCGATTTTAAAGATAACGAACCGAATGGTACGAGGCTACATTTCAGAAGAGTTCAATTCCCAGTAAGACTCGCGTATTGTATGACTATTAACAAAGCGCAGGGCCAAACGGTTTCAAAAGTAGGAGTCGCGTTGGAAACAGATGCTTTCAGTGCCGGTCAAATTTACGTCGCTTTATCTCGCGTTCGAACGGGTCAAGATATTAAATTATTCATAACCACAGATGTAAAACCGCATCCACCAAGAACTATCCGAAATGTTGTCGCTTACGGTATTCAATTTTAGTTCGGCTACCTGTTCCTCGATTTTCTTTACGTACATATACACACACTACTACACACTCGGACGCGTTACACACCTCTCCAGCCCTTCTCCTTTTTTTACAGGTGCTGCCAGATAAGAAAATAGAAGAAAGAAATTTAGATTTTGTTTTGCTTTTAATTAAACACAGATTGTTCTAAAGTCATTTAGGATATAATTCATTGTAAAATTATCATGATTGTAATAGTATTCTAATTTAAGATATTGTTATTAATTTTTTGTATGGTACATTCAACAATTTTTCTTACAAAATTTTATGCGTTCACTGACGTTTTATTAATCTCATAAGTATAGTTAAAATTTTTGCAAATTATAATACATTTAAAATATCTTTGCATGTGGCCCCTTTACAAAATTTTAATAATAATTAATTTTTAAATTCTGTTTCTAAATTGTAACCTAGATCACTGGAAACTACACATGTTTGTACACTGATCAATTGCAAACTATGAGTATGTTATAAACACATTAATGGAACAGTGTATAATAATAAAACACAATTTTTAGCGTTTCAAAACCTATTCTATTGTGTACATGCCAAGGTTTGGCATACATTTATTATTTAGAAATTTCTAAACTTTTTTCCAACATTAATATATGTTTTTTCCTGGCCATATCTAATTATAATATGCCTTTTCTTTTTCTATTTAATACCGTAAATGATATTTTAAATGTTTTTTATTAAAGTTAAACCTATAACTATTATTATTTATTGATCATGTACCTAAACAAAAAATTAAATTATTTTGCTATTGTATTATTATTGTATTGTGTTCGTTTTAATTCATATTTCTTAATATGAAGACATTGTTGTAAATTAAATAAACTTTTGTTAAAACCAATCTATACTTTATTTGTTGAACTAAATCTTTTAAATAATTTTAAGTTAATAGAATACAAAATTTAATATCCTCTTCCCAAAGAACTTTTACCAGTATAAGCAATCAACACATAGATACATCATGAATAATTAATATAATAAAACTTCAATGTTATTGCGTTAATTTTAAAAATTTTAATTATGTTACGAGACGTGTAAGCGAAGCGAACAATGCAGCAAAATCGCGAAGCGATTTTGCCTAGAAGTTAGTCGCACAGCGGCAAACAAGTCGCATTGAATGACAATAAATCAGTACTAACAAAAATGCTGCAAAATTGCGAAGCGATTTTGCTTAGAGGTTAGCCGCGAAGCGGCAAACAAGTCGCATTGAATGACAATAAATCAGTACTAACAAAAATGCTGCAAAATCGCGAAGCGATTTTGCCCAGAGGTTAACCGCGAAGCGGCAAACAAGTCGCATTGAATGACAATAAATCAGTACTAACAAAAATTCTGCAAAATCGCAAAGCGATTTTGCCCAGACGTTAGCCGCAAAGCGGCGAACATGTTCACATTGAATGACAATAAATCGATGCTAACAATAAAAATGCAGCAAAATCGCAAAGCGATTTTGCCTAGAAGTACTGGACTTGAAGAAGATTCAATATGTCAACAAATACTGACAGATTTTGAATTTTATCAAAAGCCGAAGGTCTTAAACGCTATAGCGTTTATCAAAAAAATACCAACAAATTTAGAATTTTCTAGGAGCCGAAGGCCTTAAACGCGAAAGCGTTTAGCAAAATCGCGAATGCGATTTTGCCTAGAAGTTAGCCGCGAAGCGGCAAACTTCTAGTTTAAACCTCTAAAAAAACAAGCTTCGTAAACCTGTCTTTTCCCGATAATTCGAAAACGCCGCTAAGGATTTTTTTCAAATTTTCTGAAAAGTTTCGGAAAACTGATCGACGCCTTTTGGCGGCGTCCCCTATGCCCACGGTATTTTCTAAATCGGCCTTTTTGGCAAAAAACGATTTTCGAAATCGCATTTTTGCGCCTTCTCTTTCGATTTTCTCAAAAACTAAAGCGACGACCTACTTTCACCAAGCGAGGAGGTACCCTCAAATTAAACGGGCTATCGATTAAAAACAAAAAAGGGTGGTCTTGTTGGAAAATTTTGAGCTACGGCCTTTTTCTCGAGTTGCATTTTCGAGCGTTCGCTTTGGAGGGCGTAGCGGCGCCGTTTCGCGAAATAGGGCCTCGCACCCCGATAACAAAATTTGCGTGCTTTCATGTCCTTTCCGATACCGAAAACCGCGTTTCGATACTCCCATTCGTTCCGAAACAACGATTTTTTTACTCCGTCGGGGCGTTGTGCCCACAAAAAATCGTCCTTTGGAGCCCTATAACGGGTCCTGGGAAACGTCCGGGAGCGACGAGACCCCCAATGGACTTCAATCTGATGTCTGCCCAACAAGAGTCCTGCATGTCAAAACGACGCAAAACGAGCGCAAAAATTCTGAGAAATTTTTTTTGGAAAATAAAAATCGCCCCTAACTTTTGAACGCGTGCCCTTATAGACTTTTGCTTTGTCGTCCCGAAAAGCGCTTAAGATTTCGAATTTGATACCAAAATTCCCGTCATCGCGACGCTTTGAATTACGTCGGTAGCGCATTTTTTAGCAAACACGACGCCAACTTTTACGTAAAAAATTCACATTCGAAAGCGCCTTAGAGCCGTACGATAAGAGATAGCGTTTCGGTCTAATGGTACTTTAGAAGCGTCCATTCAGGACGCGTCTAACAGCGCAAAACCGCCGTCGATATCTCTTACGGTTCTTTTTAAAAAAATTAACGAACGTCCAGTTTTGTATACATTCTCGAAAGATTCTTCCGAATACGCTGTACAAGATGGTTGCTCTCTTATGCCATTTCCGTATAAGGGGTATTTTAGCTCGCATTTTTTTTTATACGAATTAAATTTAACACTAAACAATCGTTAAAGGAAATGAGAAAAAGTGATCCAAAAGTACTTCGACTACAAGAGAACGTAGTTATATGTAAGTAAATTGATAAAATTGATTTTTCTGATGAGAAAATTATAAGCACGCTTATGACGAATTTGAATAACAAGTCGTTGTGCGTAGACCCTTTGTCACCCTTATTTACCGTTGCTAAAGCTTTAGGTATCTACTCTATGTTAATTTTAAAAATTATTTTTAACGTTATTGGAAATGCATTCTATTTTCTAACTACGTACCCATTCAGATTCGTACCTATCCACATTTTTCTAATTATTTGAAATAGGAAGAAGTTTATTTGTAGACGCCATCTTTTATATCATTATTTTCATTACTTTAGAATATTTTACAAAATTCCCAATAACATTCCAAAACGTTATAATTTTTTAAACGACATTCCATTTATTCCTTTTTTTAATTTTCTATTTTGGTTAGGTTGATTACATTCATTAAATAATAGTTTATAACATTGGCTTATTTTATTTAATTAAATAGAATAAGTTGCAAATTATTATTGGAATGTAGAGTTTTTAACACTATTTCAAAACGCGTAAAATAAAAATAAAGGGGTTTTCTATATGTATTTATTGTTAAACATTACATGGAAATACAACCTAAATCTTATGGGAAAGTTGCACTCTGGGGTCAACGGTCTTATATTTTGTGGTCTTTCTTAAAGTATTCATACTTATTTATTATCAATAGACACCTTCTGCGAAATACCTTATTAGTCGGACACCCCCATTATATCTCGAAAATTTTGTGGGAAATGAACATTTCATATTTATCATTAGAAACAATTTTCAACTTAAGAGATTACCTTGTGGGAGATGGGGCTGTCTTTTATAAACCACCACAAACAATAGTTACATGCACGTCCCGTATAAGGGGTATTTTAGATCGCATTTTTTTGATACAAATTTAATAAATTTTATAATAATTGTAAATAGAGATAGTTTTATCAAAACTTTATTAAAATCGGAATATAATTTATGAAGTGCGAACGACACGTTTTTTTAGACACGTTCCTTACCTACCTGAGAATGTTTCTTAATTGCAGTCCACAGTCGATCATACAATTTAAGAAACAATAAATTTATAATTTTGTCCAATAAAAACGTAGATTTCTAATTTTTATTATAAATCACGTGTATTTATTTTTTAAATATTACGTAGAAATATGATAGAATAACATTCTTGATGCATTTCGACTTTGAGTTTAGTGACCTTCTTAGCAAAGCTGGTCAGTTTCAGTTAAATAGACAAAAGTTGGCGCCAGGTAGTTTTGGATTTACAACCCCTCATAAACAAGGTAACAATACTTTATTCAAAACTGTCCTGCAGAGAAGTATTTGCATGCAAATTTAACAACTGTAACAAGCGTCTTATTTAGGGATTGCTTACCGATAAAAACTCCTAATGGCTACGTTTCATGTTTTAATTTAAAGGATTCATTAAATCGTTGTGTATTACACGGCGGTACAAGTGGGGTAAAAGTGTAATATTGCTCGGTTACAACTACTATTCGTTTTAAGTTTTTAAAAAATCAAAATTAACATTTGAAAATAACAATAATAACAATAATTCAATAATTCTAAGGATTCTGTTCGTGTGTAGCACGTAAGTTCTTCGAGTAGTTTTTTGGGTCGTTTAAACCTCTAAAAAAAGGTTCGTCCTAAACCTGTCTTTTCCCGATAATTCGAAAACGGCGTGTTAAATTTTCTTCAAATTTTTTGAAAAGTTTCGGAAAAAGAATCGACGCTTTTTGGCGGCGTCCATTCTGCCCACGGGATTCTCTAAATCGGCCTTTTTGGCAAAAAACGATTTTCGAAATCGCATTTTTGCGCCTTCTCCTTCGATTTTTTCGAAAACTAAAGCGACGACCTACTTTCGACAAGCGAGGAGGTACCCCTCAAATTGTACGGGCTATCGATTAAAAACAAAAAAAAGGGGTAGTCGTGGGGAAAAATTTTGAGCTACGGCCCTTTTCTCGAGTGGCGTTTTCGACCGTTCGCTTCGGAAAGCGTAGCGGCGCCGTTTCGCGAGATACGACGTCGCACCCCGATAACAAAATTTGTGCGCTTGCACGGCCTTTCCGCTACCGAAAACCGCGTTTTGATATTCTTATTCGTTCCAAAACTACGATTTTTTTACTCCGTCGGGGCGTCGTGCCCACAAAAAAACGTCCTTTGGAGTCCTATAACGGGTCCTGGGAAACATCCGGGAGCGACAAGACCCCCAATGGCGATCAATCTGATGTCTGCATAACAAAAGTCTTGCATGTCAAAACGACGTCGGAGCGTCCCCGGCGCCTCCACAGAAGCGCAAAATTCTGGGGATTTTTGGAAAATAAAAATCGCCTCTAACTTTCGAACGCGTGCCCTTATAGACTTTTGCTTTATCGTCCCGAAAAGCGCTTAAGATTTCAAATTCGATACCAATATTCCCGTCGTCGCGACGCTTTTGGTTACGTCGGTAGCGCATTTTTTAGCAGAAACGACGCCAACTTTTACGTAAAAAATGCACATACGAAAGCGCCTTAGAGCCGTACGATAAGAGATAGCGTTTCGGTCTAATGGTACTTTAGAAGCGTCCATTCAGGACGCGTCTAACAGCGCAAAACCGCCGTCGATATCTCTTACGGTTCTTTTTAAAAAAATTAACGAACGTCCAGTTTTGTATACATTCTCGAAAGATTCCTCCGAAAACGCTGCACAAGATGGTTGCTCTCTTATGTCGTTCCCGTATAAGGGGTATTTTAGCTCGCATTTTTTTTTATACGAATTAAATTTAACACTAAACAATCGTTAAAGGAAATGAGAAAAAGTGATCCAAAAGTACTTCGACTACAAGAGAACGTAGTTATATGTAAGTAAATTGATAAAATTGATTTTTCTAATGAAAAAATTTTAAGCACGCTTATGACGAGTTTGAATAACAAGTCGTTGTGCGTAGACCTTTCGTCACCCTTATTTACGGTTGCTAATCCTTCAGGTATCTACTCTTTGTTAATTTTAAGTTATTTTTAACTTTATTAAAAATACATTCTATTTTCTAACTACGTACGCATTCAGATTTGTACCTATCTACATTTTTTTAATTATTTGAAATAGGAATAACTTTATTTATATGTAGATGCCATTATTTTTATTACTTTGTAATACCCAAGACGCACTCCTACGCTGAAACATTAAGAAGGTACCCCTAACGCGAGTTACTACACCACACAACAGATGTCGCCAACGACTTAAGACGCAAGAACGTTATTTGAGAGCATATTTAAAAGGCCAGCCCGAAGATCTCAACGGCATGCTGAGCTCATCGGCCTTTGCTATTACTGCATACAGGGAAAACAGTTTATCCTTATTGCATCTCTTTTAGAGGACTTTAAGCGACTTTAATTGTTCATCCCAGTGACAGCTATAAGCGAAACTGATAGACAGTACAACAACCGGTAGCGGTCTTAACTAACTTTGTTCATTATTAACTTTTGCATACTTTGTTTATTGTTAACTTTTGATTGTTTCTGTATACTTGGATTTTTGTTTCTCTTTGTATCTCTAATACTGCATAATTATATATTTTTTCGCCACATCTTTGTATTGTTCAAATCCTAACGTGTGTGAGTTAAAGTTAGATCCCAAAAAAGGTTAAGTTAAAAACCAACCCCCCTACAACTTTAGTTAGAATAGTTTAAAAAAATTCCCAATAAAATTCCAAAAACTTATAATTTTTTTAAACGACATTCTATTTTATACTTTTTTTCATTTTCTATTTTGGTTAAGTTAATTATATTAATTCAATGATGCTTTATAACATTAGCTTATTTTATTTAATTAAGTAGAATAACTTGCAAATTATTATTGAAATGTATACTTTTTAACACAATTGTAAAATTTCAAAATTTTTAATTTACTACAATGGCTGTACATAAAAATAAAGGAGTTTTTTATATGTATTTATTGTTAAACATTAGATGGAAATATAACGCAAAATTTATGTTAAAGTTGCACTCTGGGCTCAACGGCCTTATATTTTCTGGTCTTTCTTAAAGTATTCATACTTATTTATTATCAATAGACACCTTCTAGGAAAATACCCTATTAGTTGGACACCCCATTATATCTCGAAAAATTTTGTGTGGAAATGAACATTTCAAATTTATCATTAGGAACAATGTTCAACTTAAGAGATTACCTTGTGGGAGATGGGGCTGTCTTTTATAAACCACCACAAACAATAGTTACGTGCACGTCTCCGTATAAGGAGTATTTTAAATCGCATTTTTTTAATAGAATAAAATTCTTGATGTATTTGGACTTTGAGTTTAGTGACCTTCTTAGCAAAGCTGGTCAGTTTCAGTCGAATAGGCAAGGGTTGGTGGCCAGGTACTTTTGAATTTACAACCGGTCATAAACATGATAACAAACACTGTTCAAATTTAATGTATTTCCGCTTTTGTAAATATTTGGATCTTATAATTTTTTTTTTTTATTAAAATATAACAATAAAAAAGTTGTAATTTGTAGAATACCAAAAGGATATTTAAATAAAAAAACTACACGAACGTACCGTTGGAAGAGTTTAATAAGGAAATCAAAACACTAGCCAGTGGGAACGAATTTTATTATTTCCAAGTTAACACAGATTTCAGTGGTTTCTCTTAAAGGACTAAACTTCGACTAAAATGTAAAATTAATTCTTAGTTCATTCTTACTCACACATGTGTGAGACCTACCTTATGACCCCAGTTACCGTAAATCAGAACTGAATTTTACGGAACGTTGGAAACCTGGAATTTTTATTTATTCCAACGCGTACTTACGTCTAAGCCTACGGTTTCAAATAAATTTTATACAATTTTATTCGTTTTCAATAAGTGAATCCATTAATCAGTAATTCACTAGATTATATCCGGTCTTTTTTAAGAAACTGTAACAAACGCCTTATTTAGGGGTTGGTTATTAATAAATTTTATTGGAAACGTTTCATGTTTTAATTCAATCGACGTTTTCTGACGACACTATTTTTCACCTCTTTTCACTAATACCAGATGGATAACGTGGCGTGAAGAAATATTCACCTAGCCAGTGCACACCTTCGATCTCTGTACTATCCACACTTAAAAACTTGGGATCGATTTGCGGCTTACTTTTGGCTGTACGGGTGTTCTCAAACGCCCCTTTGAAATTTTCAAAAATGGTTTTCCATGTAGTTTTCGAACGGGGACTCTTAGCAACATCTGCTTTCTGGATACAATGGGGGGTCGGTTTATGCATTCCGTGATACATTTTTACCGCGGGGGACGACGGGGGTGGCGTCGAGACGGCTTTAAGCAAACCTTATTTCTGCCGTTATTTAAGCGTTTCAAAACAAAAAAGATATAGACGATTCGATATAATTTCTCAAAGACGTTTTAACAAGTTTTATGCAAATTTAACCCTTTTTTGCAAATTTTGACCTAAAAGTCGGTTTTGCACGCAAAAATTCGAAATATTTTGTGTTTTTCCATACTTACGAATGATACTAAGATTTGTTCCCGCATTGAAAAAATTATACATTTAGAAATTTGATTTCTTAAATATCTGTTGTCCGCAAATATAGCGGGAATCTTATTTCTTTGTTAACGAAGGGTCCAAAAGCAGGTAGCCCTGCTTGGGTTTCGGAAAGTGTTTATATTGGGATCTTTACTTAAACATTAGAAAATGTTTTAACGTTAAAAATTCCAAATAGGCGTCGCCATCTACATCATTTTATAGAAAATAACCATTTTACTAATATATTTAAAAATATCAGTTTTGAATTTTTATATGTATTTAGTAGGTACACCTGTTATTTTTTTCCTGCCAATTTGTAATTTTTGTGATGTAGCTTTAATTTATACTTCTCATATAATAGTTGTCTATTGCTAACCGTTATAAATTAATGTAAAATTTATTACTACAATTATGATTAATAATAACAAATTCTGTTAAATATTTAGAAACAGATGCAACCAATTAGTAATATTTAAAAAACACAATGTTCTTGTCGTGCTAAAAATCTTATAAAGTTTTATCAATCAAAAATTATCAATTTAAAAATGTATTTGATGTTT